>JAYEVE010000945.1:0-45000 GCA_036346375.1 Guadua angustifolia
TGCATATCCCATTTTGCGCAGCAGGTTATGAAAACCCACGAAAGCAACCGGACGAATTGTATGTGCAAATTGCCATTTAGCTAATAAGCCCGTGGATATTGAAGTTCCCCAAGCTGTGCTTCCCGATACTGTATTTGAAGCAGTTCTTCGAATTCCTTATGATATGCAACTGAAACAAGTTCTTGCTAATGGGAAAAAGGGAGGGTTAAATGTGGGTGCTGTTCTTATTTTGCCCGAGGATTCGAATTAGCGCCCCGACCGTATTTCTCCTGAGTTGAAAGAAAAGATAGAAATCTCTCTTTTCAGAGTTATCGTCCCGATAAAAAAATATTCTTGTGATAGGCCCTGTTCCGGTCAGAAATATAGTGAAATCGTCTTTCCCATTCTTTCCCCGATCCTGCTACGAAGAAAGACGTTCATTTCTTAAAATATCCCATATATGTGGAGAAACCGAGGACAGATCTATCCTGATGGTAGTAAGAGTAACAATACGGTCTATAATGCTACGTCAACAGGTATAGTAAGAAAAATACTACGTAAAGAAAGGGGATATGAAATATCCATAGTCGATGCATCGGATGGACGCCAAGTGATTGATATTATACCTCCCGGGCCAGAACTTCTTGTTTCAGAAGAATCGATCAAGCTTGATCAACCATTAACAAGCAATCCTAATGTGGGAGGGTTTGGTCAGGGGATGCAGAAATAGTGCTTCAGGATCCATTACGCGTCCAAGGCCTTTTATTCTTCTTCGCATCTGTTATTTTGGCACAAGTTTTTGGTTCTCAAAAAACAGTTTGAAAAGGTTCAATTGTACGAAATGAATTTCTAGGTCCAGGATTTCTTACCATCAAGTTGGTAAAAGCCGCGATTTATTAGCGATTGCTAGAATTATCTATGATCTATTTTGGAAATCCTTTTTTGTTTAAACTGTTTTTTGTTTGCGAGATGTTTGGAATTCCTTATTTCTATCTCATGCAAAGAAAGAATTCAAGGCAAAGGGGTAACAATAAAAATTTCTTCCTTTTAGGAGGGATTGCTGGTCTTCTTAATCCTCTATTGGGCACAAGAAAAAGGCTTTTTGCCTTTTTCTTGTGTCATCTTCTTATATCGAAATAAGAATCATTTTCTTCCTATTCGTCAAAGATTACTATTTCTTCTTTTCTTTATTCGGGTCTGTCTTTTGGACCTCTTTTGCTGAGGTTCAGGCGAGGTAGTGGACAAACAGAGAAAGAAAATATGGCGAGGACAAATTTCTTGTGAGCAAATAGAATTGCTTGACTTGTTCAATTAAGTTCAACTTCGAACTTACAGAATTTTTGCAAAAAAACGTATACTCTTCCATTGAAGGTGGTTTTTCTTTAGGCTAGTTGAGTAGTTTTGATTAAGGTTTTATTAGTTTATTACTCTAAACTAAATCAATGATTTGCAGGATACTTCTTCCGTGGAATAAAATATTGAATCCTCGATTGATCCTTCTTTCTTGTTGCTTCATAAGTGAATCAATTTCATGGGCGAAGGGCAGGGACTATAAATCAACCGCTGGATTGCTTCACTAACATCATTAACAAACAAAAAGAATAAATAGAGGATTCTGACCATCAGAGCAAGGTTTCTCTTTGTTATTTTTACAAATCGAAATAGGTAACCAATTTGTAGGTTATGGAATAGATTAAAGTCGCGTTATATTATAAAGTAAGAATTCCGCGGGTCCTTTCCGCTCTAATCAGATAAAGGGGTAAGGACCCGCTAAGCTCTACTTTTCATGTTTACAATCTGGTCCTCAATTACTATAGACCCAATCCAGAATATGAACCGTAAAAAACACCTATTAAACCAATCACAGGAATACCAGTTACAGTACCTATCAGCCAAGAGAATTCTTCCAGTAGTATCGGCCATTTCCCTACTTTCCTCCACATTTTATCAAGTGGTCATGCTAGAACAAAAACAGTCATGGATAGTTATAAGGATGGTATCCTTCCAAATGGGATAAGAGAATTCTTACTACTCTCTTTCTTTCTCTCAATTGAAGTAATTGGAAAATAAAACAGCAAGTACAAAAATGAGTAATAAACCCCAGTATAGACTGGTACGATTCAATTCAACATTTTGTTCATTCGGGTTTGATTGTGTCATAGTTCTATAGTTGGAATTTGATTTATCGTTGGATGAACTGCATTGCTGATATTGATCCCAAGAAAAAACAGTAGGTACGGCTAGTCCGTGAACAGCCAGCCATCGGACTGTAAAAATAGGATAGGTTCGGTCTATGGTCATTGAGGGCCTCCTAAAGGATCTACTAAATTCATCGAGTTGTTCTAAAGAATCAAAACGGTCGGTTATTAACGGAATTCCTTGTCGGCTTTCCGTGAAATACTCGTTTGGCCGAGGACTTCCAAACACGTCATAAGCTAAACCCGTACTGACAAATAACCAACCCGCAATGAATAGGGAAGGTATAGTAATGCTATGAATAACCCAGTATCGAATACTGGTAATAATATCAACAAAGAACGTTCTCCCGTGCTTCCAGACATGCTGAGCTCCCAAAATTTTGTACATTCAAAAAGAATTGATTCCGTAAAGATGGGATCAACCAGTAAATAAAAATTACTGATATTTCATCCTTGTGAGATTGTCAATTTTGTACCAAGGTGTATTTTAGTATACCGAATTAGTATAGCTATCCTTCTATGGCACAGCAATCCAGTTTCGCTTGGTCCCGAAACATAATTCCTTTTCTCTTCTTTGTTCCTTGTCTATAGGTAAGCTATATGTTATTCAAGGCATCAATAGAAAACCCCCAATTTTTGAGGTCCTACTTATTTTCATTGGCTTCGGAATAGTAGAATAATTCGGAATAGCGGCCAAGATCTTGGGAAAATCAAGTTAATGATCAATAGGTTTGGATAAAGAATTTAGGAAAGATATTCTCATACTGACACAATACAAGGACAAGTATATGCGAAATCTATCCCTTTTTAGTTAAAAGTTTTCTTAGAATCCAACCTTTCCCTTTAAGGAATTTAATTGGTTAGCATAATATAATATCTAATAAATAGAAAATCGAATAGTGGATAATCTGTTATAAAGAAAACATTCTTTGAAGAATCAAGATTCGTAACCAATCTTTGCCTTATTTGTTGGATTAGGTCTAACTTTCTTGACTAAACTGCAAGAGTGGAACTTTACGAGATGAAATAGGGAAAGACAGAAGATAGAACTTAAAAGGATAATTAGAAGTGACTCGTCTTCGAATCAACTTTGGTTTGGGGTTCGAAAAGGAATAAAAATAAAGTAAATTCAAGGAAGAGCTTTCCTTTTTTAAGGGGCCTCAGGAGTCGTGGAATCTTTTCTTCTCCTCTTATTCCATATGGAATACAATCAGTTAAAATAAGAAGGAATAGGGAATATTCGACCGTTTCAATTCTTTATTTATCTTTTATTCAAAATTCTCCCGAAAATCAATTTCATTTTCAATGGGGTTAGATGATCTAGTTCTTAATATTATTACTTTACTCAACTGACAGATTCACAACAAATCTCTTGATTCGGAATTAGGGACTCATGTCGCATCTGATGAATCGATTTTCTTTTATACTTCTGTATCTCACTCGATCTTGTTTTTAGTATTATCTAAAATAACCGATGAATTATGAATTTTCCATAACTTAGGTAAGTGCTTTACCAACATATGTAGTAAAAAATAAATGGAATTTAACCCTTTCATGCTTACTATAACTAGTTATTTTGGTTTTCTACTGGCTGCTTTAACTATAACCCCAGCTCTATTTATTGGTTTGAACAAGATACGTCTTATTTGAAATGAATTGAATGAATAAGTCAGAAAAAAAAATCTTTCTTTTGGATTCCTGGTATTCTACGACTCTTTTCCACACTAATTACCAATTCTTTTCTTGGTCATTGAGATTCGTGGATAATTTAGACTACTATTTAGGAATAGATCGTACCTCTTTTTTTATCCTCGAACAAATCGAAATGATTGAAGTTTTCTATTTGGAATCGTCTTGAGCCTAATTCCTATTACTTTAGCGGGATTATTCGTGACTGCGTATTTGCAATACAGGCGTGGAGATCAGTTGGATCTTTGATTGAGTAATATTTCTTTTTGATTGACCTCCTCCAGACCAGAGAGGAGGTCAAATTGAGATACAATTCGACTTTGTTTTGTTAAGTTATTTTACTCTGCTTCGACATAAGATAGAAGGAATCACGCTCTGTAGGATTTGAACCTACGACATCGGGTTTTGGAGACCCGCGTTCTACCGAACTGAACTAAGAGCGCTTTCATTCAAAAAAGCCCTTTTCTACTCTAACGTGTCTCACGTACGTATAGTATCCACAAATTCAAGTTATACCCACTTTACTTTAATCGATCTCCTCGCTACTGCCCATAAAGAAGAAAAGTAATAGGTAGGGATGACAGGATTTGAACCTGTGACATTTGTACCCAAAACAAACGCGCTACCAAGCTGCGCTACATCCCTTTCAAAATTGTTGTACAATGGCATTGTACACAATTCCTGTCTTATTTTCACATCGTAATTTTCTTCTCTTTCTCTATCTATATAGAACCTTCTTGTCATTTCTTCTTTTTGGTCTCATATAATCAAGTCAAGGAATGGTATACATCTAAAATCAATCTAATTTCACCTATAAAAGATTACTATTCCTTGGTAATGTATAGGAAGAAGGGGTTATCTTTTTCTTTTTTGGGGATAGGAAAATCTCGTCTATATGGTTCATTCTATATATAGAATATTGATTTTGTTTTTTAGTTAGGAATTTCGCCTAAACAAAAGAAATACAAAAGATCTTGGGCAAAAGTATCTGATCATATATGTATTCCAATAAGGAAGGAGGATTTTCAATGCGGGATATAAAACATATCTCTCTGTAGCACCCGTGCTAAGTACTCTATGGTTTGGGGCTTTAGCAGGTTTATTGATAGAAATTAATCGTTTATTCCCAGATGCTTTGTCATTCCTTTTTTTCATTCTAGTTATTGCTATGCGAGGAATTCTTCGTGACATGACGCAAATTTTCCTTTTCAATTCTTTTTTTGTATAGAAAGGAAAAGAAAGAAAAGATGGATTAGGTTGAACCTCAGAGTCATGAAAAATTCGGTAAATCCTATTTTGAAAACAGAAATTCAATTAAAAGCGGTATCCAAGCTAAGTCAGGCCTCAGAAATCAGAGCATAGAAAGAGGCTGGGCTGGCTACTTAAATGAAAGGATTTCGAAGCAAAATCCTTGCTAATTCGACAAGGATTGTATTCTTTAATTATTTCTCTATTTTTTATTACTTAATTTAAAATTTCCAAAATTTTTTATTCTAATGGATTTTATTCTTCTTCTTCGGATTCAAAATAGAAGAATAAAAATTAAATGAAAAGAATTAAGTTAAGTCAATCCAAAAAGAAAGGAGGTTCATGGCCAAGGGAAAGATGTTAGAATCAGAGTTATTTTGGAATGTATCAGTTGTGTTCGAAAAGGTGCCAATAAGGAATCGACAGGGATTTCTAGATATAGTACTCAAAAGAATCGCCACAATACACCCGGACAATTAGAATTAAAAAATTTTGTCGTTATTGTCGCAAGCATACGACTCATGGCGAAATAAAAATAGGAGCATCGTGTGTTCGATCTTTCCAAGAACAGATTTAATATATAGAACATAGATAGAATACAAAATACAAATCAACTCATTTGATTTCAGGTAGATATTATTTCATAGGTATTCATATACTATATATGAATCAAATAATATATGGACCAAAGAAAGACTACTTCTTCTGGATCCAAAATTAATAAAATAAAGAAATCCATTTTTTTTTCAAATTTGTAAATAAAGAATAAATCATGTATACATCTAAACAACCTTTTCATAAATCTAAGCAACTCTTTCGTAAATCCAAGCAAACTTTTCGTAAATCAAGCAAACTTTTCGTAAATCCAAACAACCTTTTCGTAGGCGTCCTCAGATTGGCCGGGGATCGAATTGATTATAGAAACATGAGTTTAATTAATCGATTTATTAGTGAACAAGGAAAAATATTATCTAGACGAATAAATAGATTAACCTTGAAACAACAACGATTAATTACTCTTGCTATAAAACAGGCTCGTATTTTATCTTTCTTACCATTTCGTAACTATGAGAATGAGAAGCAATTTCAAGCCCAGTCAATTTCAATAATTACTGGTCCTAGACCCAGAAAAAATAGACATATTCCTCAATTAACGCAAAAGTTCAATTCAATCGAAACTTAGAAACTCCAGCAGAATTTAGAAACAACAATCGGAACTTAAGTTCCGATTGATATTTATTCGAAAGGGCCAGACCTATATATAAAGAAAGTAATCCAGTTTTGATTCTTGTGTTTGTTATAAGAAAGAAAAATGGGGAAGAAGAAATAGTTTTTTATTTATTGCAACATGCTCGTTGATTCCTACCACTTAATCTTAATTTATTGTATCTTCCGGAGAGGAACTCCGGAATTCTGTTTTAATTATTCCTGTATATTACTTTTTATCCATTTAATTGATGATCTTTATTTTATTGGAAATCGTGTAAAGATTATTTGGATTTGATACAGCTACTTGTGCAAGCATTTTACGATTAAGAATCAATTCCTTCTTGTACAGATTGTGTATTAATTTACTATAACTATTGAATACTTTATATATCCGCGTTGCTGCGTTTATCCGAGTGATCCACAAACGACGAAAATCCCTCTTTTGCCTGCCTCTATCTCGATGAGGAGAAACAAAAGCTCTTCTTACTTGTTGAGTAATCATTCGATTAAGTCTTAAATGAGCCCCTCTAAAGTTTGAGGCAAATGAACGCATTTTTGTTCGTCGTCTCCGAGCCATATATCCTCGCGGAACTCTGGTCATTGAATCAAATTAACCTTAATGAATAACTAATGATTTCTCTTCTTTTAGCCATCCTTTTCCATTAATAACAAAACTAATTATTCCGATATATAAAATATTAATTCCAATGGCTTTTGCTACTGTAACCTTCCCAACCACGATTTTTATTCTATTCCTTCAGTTATTTCGCATAGAAATAACAAATTCTTTGATACTAAAAAAAATAGTGGGTTCCATCGTTCTATGGTTCCCCTTTTAAACGGTGAGGCCCTCTCTATACACCGGAGCCCTTTCTTTCATTTCATCAAAAGGTATTGTGAACTTGTATAGTTCACATTCTTTAGCTCTACCTATCCATTATAGAGTAAATAGCTCTTTTCACAATAAGAGTTATCCATACAGTGACAGCATTTAATTATGAAAGTTGGCTAAGTAGCTGACCCTGTTAGTCCGTTCTTTTAAGATAAAGGAGCATAAGCCTTTTTCTTTTTATTACTATTTCCTCCGCTTAATGGATAACCATTTTCTACCAATGAAATTGCTTCTTATTTCCAATTTAGATGATTGGATTTGCACCAAAACCAGAAATTCCATATTACCATAGAAATCTAGGATAAGCTCTATCCTATTCATTAGTACCGATCATGGATACTTCAAAATTGTCTTATTTGTTTGAACTCATGATCTGAACAGGTCACATACACCCTAGCACATGTTCCTCGACGCTGAGGACATCCCTTAAGCGCAGCCGATTTTCTAGCATTTCGTATTGGCTGTCTTGCGTTTCTAATAAGTTGTTTAACCGTTGGCATGTCGTATGTATATAAAAAAAAGATTGGTTTAGATCGATCTTAACCTGATGATTGATCATCATGAAGTATTTCTATTTTCTATTAAATCGCAGAAAACCTGAATTTAGGTTTGAAATAAATTTACAAGAAATCTGGCAACTACCAATCCTTAAACATTTCTGGAAACCACACTGGATCAGTATCGCAGTGCTCGTCAATCATTTCATCCCTACAATATCGACAAGTCCATAAGCTTTGGCTTCGTCTGCTGACATAAAACATCCCTTTCCATGTCTTCGGATACAACCCAAAAGGCTTGCCTGTTCTTAGTGCATAAACCCTTGTGATCATTTCGCGAACTTTGTGTAACTCTTCCACTTCTAGTAAAATTCTGGTGTCCTTGCCCGATAATAAGCACTAGCAGGTTGGTGAAGCATAATCCTCGCGTGAGGAATGCTATACGCTTGGTAGGTTCTCCTCCAAGCAGAATGAAGATGCCATGGACGCAGCTATTCCGAGGCATATTGTATATATATCTGGTGTCACCGTTTGCATCGTATCAAAATCGCCATTCCTGAGATTAGCCACCCGCCTGGGGAGTTTATAAACAAAAAATATCGCTAATTCCATCTTCTATACTGAGATATACCATGAGACCTGTAATATGATTCGTGATCTCGCAACGAATCTCTTGACCTAAAAAAGTGTCCTTTCTCGATACATAACATTGTATAAGTCAACCCAAGTCCTTCTTCATCTCCGGGAATCCGGTAAGGTACTTTTGAACACCAATGGGCATATTAGATTAATATTATTAAATTTAAGTAAAACTACACTTTAATATGGAAACGTAAGAATGGAAGAAAGAAAGAATCCGCAGTTTATTGTCTTCTTTTTTTTTCTTATTCTATATGAATACTATGGATTCTATTAATACGTAGATTGAAATAATACATAGATTGAAAGGTTATATCTAGAAGGAAGGTAAGACAGATTGAATAAAGAAAAAGGAATCGGTGATTGGAATGATAAACAAAGAGGATAGGAATCTATTCTTCGTTTTTTTTTCAAATACGCCAGCTACCCATTGCATATTGGCACTTATCAGTATAGAATAGATCTGCTTCTCTTTCTTCTTACGAACAAAATTGGCTTCTTATTTTTAATGGAATGAAATAAATATTCACGCTTTCTGACACAGAATCCCTAGAGGGTTAGGTACATAGGATATGGATAGTCTTTTCCAATGCGATAAAATAAAGTGACATCGTGTCTATTTTCTTTGCTAAAGGGGTATTTCCATGGGTTTGCCTTGGTATCGTGTTCATACTGTTGTATTGAATGATCCGGGTCGATTGCTTTCGGTGCATATAATGCACACAGCTCTAGTTTCTGGTTGGGCCGGCTCGATGGCTTTATACGAATTAGCGGTTTTGATCCCTCTGATCCTGTTCTGGATCAATGTGGAACAAGGTATGTTCGTCATTCCCTTCATGACTCGTTTAGGAATAACCAATTCGTGGGGTGGTTGGAGTATTTCAGGAGGAACTGTAACGAATCCGGGTATTTGGAGTTATGAAGGTGTGGCAGGTGCGCATATTGTGTTTTCTGGCTTGTGTTTCTTGGCAGCTATCTGGCATTGGGTATATTGGGACCTAGAAATATTCTGTGATGAGCGTGCAGAAAAACCCTCTTTGGATTTGCCCAAGATCTTTGGAATTCATTTATTTCTTGCAGGGGTGGCTTGCTTTGGCTTTGGCGCATTTCATGTAACGGGTTTGTATGGTCCTGGGATATGGGTGTCCGATCCTTATGGACTAACTGGAAAAGTACAAGCTGTAAATCCAGCGTGGGGTGTAGAAGGTTTTGATCCTTTTGTTCCGGGGGGAATAGCTTCTCATCATATTGCTGCGGGTACATTGGGCATATTAGCGGGCCTATTCCATCTTAGTGTCCGTCCGCCTCAACGTCTATACAAAGGATTACGTATGGGCAATATTGAAACTGTACTTTCAGTAGTATCGCTGCTGTTTTTTGCAGCTTTCGTAGTTGCCGGAACTATGTGGTATGGGTCAGCAACTACCCCAATCAGTATTTGGGCCTACTCGTTATCAGTGGGATCAGGGATACTTTCAGCAAGAAATATATCGAAGAGTTAGCGATGGGTTAGCCGAAAATCTGAGTTTATCAAGCTTGGTCTAAAATTCCCGAAAAATTAGCCTTTTATGATTATATTGGTAATAATCCGGCAAAGGGGGTTATTCAGAGCAGGCTCAATGGACAATGGGGATGGAATAGCTGTTGGATGGTTAGGACATCCCGTCTTTAGAGATAAAGAAGGGCGCGAGCTTTTGTACGCCGTATGCCTACTTTTTTGAAACATTTCCGGTTGTTTTGGTAGATGAAGAGGAATTGTGAGAGCGGACGTTCCTTTTAGAAGAGCAGAATCCAAATATAGTGTTGAACAAGTAGGCGTAACGGTGGAGTTCTATGGTGGCGAACTTAATGGAGTAAGTTATTCTGATCCTGCTACTGTAAAAAATATGCGAGGCGTTCCCAATTAGAAATTTTGAATTAGATCAGGCTACTTTGAAATCGGATGGTGTTTTTCGCAGCAGTCAAGGGTTGGTTCACTTTTGGTCATGCTACCTTTGCTTTGCTCTTCTTTTCGGACACATTTGGCATGGCGCTAGAACCTTGTTCGAGATGTTTTTGCTGGTATTGATCCAGACTTGGATGCTCAAGTGGAATTTGGAACATTCAAAAGTTGGAGATCAACTACAAGGAGACAGGCAGTCTGATACCACATTGCTATGGTATCTTTCATCTCTCTTTTGATTTGACATGGAAACATCTCCCATCCTTTCTTTGACTCTTTTTCTTTCTTTATATGAAATGATCCCAAATGACAAATGAATAGGTGTGGAAGTTATAATTGTAAATAAACCACGATCGAATCTATGGAAGCATTGGTTTATACGTTCCTTTTAGTTTCGACTTTAGGGATAATTTTTTCGCTATCTTCTTCAAGAACCACCTAAGGTTCCGACTAAAAAATGAAATAATTTAATTGAAGTAAGAAGTCTCCCCATCTGGAGACTTCTTACTCAATTAATCCCATGTTCTTCGAATGGATCTCTTAATTGTTGAGAGGGTTGCCCAAACGCGGTATATAAGGCATACCCAGTAAAACTTACAAGTAAACCAGATATGGAGATGGCGACTAAAGTTGCTGTTTCCATTTTTATAAATTTCAAGATTACAATGGATCTACGAAAAGATCGTGTATTTACAACTACAACGGAATAGTATACAAAGTCAACACCAATGATTAAATAGAATTTATGGCTACACAAACCGTTGAAGATAGTTCTAGACCTGGGCCAAGACGAACTCGCGCAGGTAGTTTATTGAAACCCTTGAATTCGGAATATGGGAAAGTAGCTCCGGGTTGGGGGACTACTCCTTTTATGGGGGTCGCAATGGCTTTATTCGCGATATTCCTATCTATCATTTTAGAAATTTATAATTCTTCTGTTTTACTGGACGGAATTTTTAATGAATTAGGTTTCTACTAACTAAAACTACGAAGTCATAGTTTTCCATCCAAAAAGCCTTTCTACTTTAAGCTCTACATTTCTAGACATTCAGGTAGTTCGACCGTGGAATTTTTTGTTTCGGTATCTCTGGAATATGAGTGTGTGACTTGTTAGAATTGATCCTATTGATAATACATAGAAAGGGCCTGTTATCTCTATCAAGATGATTCTAATTCGTCGGATATTATTTATTCTAGTATCTGGAACACGAAATAGATAGAGTGGATCAAAAAAAAATGGAACTATGATTCATACTCACTATTCAGACCTCGCAGACTGAAAAAAATTCAAGTAGTTTTTAATAAAAAAGAAAATTTCTTCCTTCCAATTTGTTTGCCCAAAAGAACTTTTTCTCTCGATTTTGTCGAGTTATTACAACGATTCAATAAATGATCATCAAGCGGTTCTTATTCGAAGAACCCTTGCCTTTTATTTAACGAGACTCAATCATCGTGGCTCTAGTATGAATCTAAGGTTTTAATTGAACTGATTCATAGGATCGCAACAAGATAATTTCTATCAGAAAACTACTAGAATTTTTGCTTTATTTATTTACTAGTAAAACAAAACAAGAATAAATCCGCATTACGCACAAAAAAAGAAATCCAAAATAGGGAAGAGAAAAGTCAAGAGGCCTCTAATGACCAACATAAGGCAAAAGAAAAGACAGATGAGCCAACTTGAGATTTTCGGCATTATCATCAAAAGAATAAATTCTGGATTTTTCTTATTTCATATCTTCAAGGCAAATCGACCCAATCCAGTGGCTGATGAAGTTTTGAACACTTTTTCTAATATCCGTTGAAAATTTGTGTGTTTCTGCTTGAGCCGTACGAGATGAAATTTTCATATACGGTTCTCGGAGGGACTCGGGTTAGTTACCTATCTCAATAAAGTATATGATTGGTTTGAGGAACGTCTTGAGATTCAGGCAATTGCGGATGATATAACTAGTAAATATGTTCCTCCTCATGTCAACATATTTTATTGTTTAGGGAATTACACTTACTTGTTTTCTAGTACAAGTCGCTACAGGTTTTGCTATGACTTTTTACTACCTTAACCGTTACAGAGGCTTTTCCTCGGTTCAATACATAATGACCGAGGCCAACTTTGGTTGGTTAATCCGATCAGTTCATCGATGGTCAGCAAGTATGATGGTTCTAATGATGATCCTGCACGTATTTCGTGTGTATCTCACAGGTGGATTTAAAAACCCCGAATTAACTTGGGTCACAGGTGTGGTTTTGGCTGTATTGACTGCATCGTTTGGTGTAACTGGTTATTCTTTGCCTTGGGATCAAATTGGTTATTGGGCAGTCAAAATTGTGACAGGTGTACCTGAAGCGATTCGGTAATAGGATCGCCTTTAGTGGAGTTATTGCGTGGAAGTGCTAGTGTGGGCCAATCCACTTTGACTCGTTTTATAGTTTACATACTTTTGTACTGCCTCTGCTTACTGCCGTATTTATGTTAATGCACTTTCCAATGATACGTAAGCAAGGTATTTCAGGTCCTTTATAGGAAGGCATATCATAGAAAGATAATTCTAATTCTCATATATCATATCGGGTAGGTTGTGGTATTTCATTGCTACAAACATGGGTTATTGTAAAATAAGACATGTCATTTGGATACTTTTCTTCAACTCCAAGTATTTTGATACAAATAGTTGAAGTTAATTTTACAAAGAAATAAGGCGGATTATGGTGTGTGACTTGAATTATTGATTTGGCCATGCAGATAAAATTGGATCTGCCACATTAGAATTCACAACCAAAGGTGTCTCCGCATCCAATCAACACGTAAGTCCCTATCTAGGAAGGATAGGCTGGTTCACTTGAGGAGAATATTTTCTATGATCATACCCCGACCATGTCATCCATGAACAGGCTCCGTAAGATCCCATAGAGTAGAAATGGAATAAGTCATATCACATGATCTAATTCTCTATTTATTACACTTACTTTTTTATTATAGTATGGAAATGCATTCATTTTCTTTGCATCGATTGCGATCCGCAATACTATCGGAGTAAAGAAGGTATCTAAGGAAGAACGTAGGCTAGACTTTTTGATTTTTATTAGTAACAAGTAAATACTTTGTTTGGACGTAAGAATTTGCGATATTGAGGGATAAACACCAACTAATCAAGAGACATGAGACAATCCACAAAGCAATTGATCATGATCAAATTTGCAAGCCCACTTGGATATTGAGCATTTACCCATAAGAATAGGATTCTTTTCAATGAGTAGTTGTAGGTGCAACTTCGGAAAAGAATCTGATAAAGCTTTTCTTACCTAGAGTCATATGGATCTTCCACGGTCTTTTTCTTTCATTCTTGCTCGAGGCGGATGATGAAAAATTCTCATGTCAGTTCCTTTGGGGATGGATCCTAAAAATTCACCTATCCCAATAACAAAAACCTGACTTAAATGATCCTGTATTAAGAGCAAAATTAGCTAAAGGGATGGGACATAATTATTACGGGAACCCGCGTGGCCCAACGATCTTTTATATATTTTTCAGTAGTAATTCTAGGTACTATTGCATGTAATGTAGGTTTAGCGGTTCTCGAGCCGTCAATGATTGGTGAACCGGCGGATCCGTTTGCAACTCCTCTAGAAATATTACCCAGTGGTACTTCTTTCCCGTGTTTCAAATACTCCGTACAGTACCCAATAAGTTATTGGGCGTTCTCTTAATGGTTTCTGTACCAACGGGCTTATTGACAGTACCCTTTCTAGAGAATGTCAATAAATTCCAAAATCCATTTCGTCGCCCAGTAGCTACGACCGTTTTTTAATCGGTACTGCAGTAGCTCTTTGGTTAGGTATTGAACAACACTACCCATTGAAAAATCCTTAACTTTAGGTCTTTTTGGGGATTTTTCAGGTTGATTCATTCAACCGTGAAGTACCGTGCATAGGTATCTAGGAAATAGTTACTTCAAGTGAATCTTCCTAGATACCTAAAATCCATTATTATGATCCATTTCGCGAAAATATAGATTGTGCCAAAGATACAAAATTGTTTTCTTTTTTTTTATTCTAACTCGAAAAAGAAGAAGAGGAAAAAATTCTCGAAAAAGAAGAAGAGGAAAAAATTGCAATGGATTTAAAACGAGAACTTATTCTTAGGTAAATCAATTGGGAGATGCTTCTCTAGAGTGTCCCATATCTGTCTTCCATCTTCCATACGAAAACTGTCAATTCTCATAAGATCTTCTTCAGTCTTACTCAAAAGGTCCAATAGTGTATGTATATTGGCCTTTTGAGACAATTCTACGTTCTAGAAGGCAATTCTAATTGATCAATAAAAAATACAATTCAATGGAATTCCTTTTTGTTTTCTTTAGATTAGTTAATTTTTTGAAAGGTTAAAAGGGGTGGAGTAAACCTGTTTTTATTTCTTCGAAACTAGTGCCCTCTTCCTCCGCGTGTAGAAAAGGAAGAAATAAATCAATCAAATTACGAAGCCTCATAAAGCGCTTCCTTAGGGTTAAACTTCCATTCGTCCATATTTCTAGAAAAAGTATCTCGTGTTTTCATTTCCATTCCACAAGAAAAAATACTATAATTCACATTTCGAACAGGCATGGATACAGCATCTATGGGATAACTTCCATCTTGAGAGTTCTTTCTGAGTTCCGTGTGATATCCGCGATCTCTCTTGATCTGTAACTCAATACAGAAATCAATGGGCTCTGTCAAGTTAGCTATAGGTTGTGCCATATCAACGATCTCTACGGAAGGCGGTAAGATGATATCTTGAGCAGTTATGTATCTAGGACCTTTGACACAAATTGATGCGTCTCTAACTCCATGAGATTACTTCTCAATACAATTTCTTTCAAATTTAGTAAAATTTCTTGTACAGATTCTTCAATACCTGCTATTGTAGAATATTCGTGTAACACGCTCCCAAATTTTGCACGTGTGATACATGTTCCTTCTATTTCTCCAAGTAAAGCTCTTCGCAAGGCAATACCGACGGTATCCTTGACCTTTTCTAAGCGGGGACAAAATGAAACGACCATAATAAAGGGCTTACTATCTAATCTTGATTCAACACACTTCCACTGTAGTGTTTGAGTGGATCCTGCTACCTCCTCTCGAACCATAATAGACTAGTATTATTATTTGATCATTGAATCGTTTATTTCTCTTGAAAGCGGTTTAATTCTTTTACAGACGTCTTTTTTAGGAGGTCGACATCCATTATGCGGCATAGGTGTTACATCGCGTATACAACAATCGTACACCACTTTTAGCAATGGCTCGTAATGCGGCATCTCTTCCACTACCAGCACCCTTTACCATAACTTCTGCTCGTTGCAAACCCACTGTACGAATAGCATCTACTGCTGTTCTTTGACCAACATAGGGTGATGCTTTTCTTGAGCTTTTGAATCCACAAGTACCCGCGGAGGACCAGAAAACCACCCGACCCTGCGGGTCTGTAACAGTTATAATGGTATTGTTGAAACTAAGCGAACATGAATAACTCCTTTTGTTATTCTACGTGCACTCTTCCGTAAACTAAAACGCGCATTCCTACGCAAACCAATACGCACTTTCCTACGTGAACCAATTTTTGGTATAGCTTTTGTCATATTTTATTATCTCATAAATATGAGTTAGAAATAACAAAAAGAAAAAAAGATACAAAGATATCCGTTTCAGGGTAAAATATATCCTTTACTTTCATTTTTTATTTGGAATTTGGACATTTCCGCAGGTACTTTTTTACTTTTTAGAAAGTAAAGTTCTTTTCGAAAGATTACCCTGTCTTTGTTTATGCTTCGGATTGGAACAAATGACTCTAATTCGTCCACGCCTACGAATCAGTCGACATTTTGTACAAATTTTACGAACAAAGCTCTTATTTTCATATTTACGTATTCCTTTCTTAAACTATGAATCTAATCTTTGGGAAAAAATAAGTCTCTTCGCTTGAATTTTGGAACTTTGAATTTATTACCTTAGAAAAAAAAAACTAATCCTTTGAATCTTTGGTATCCTTCAAATCTTCGGTATCCTTCAAATCTTCGGTATCCTTCGAGTCTTCGGTACGCTTCGAATCCTTATGGGAAGTCTATAAATTATACGTCCCTTGCTTGAATCATAACGACTTACTTCAATTTTGACCCTATCCCCATCAGTATTCGTATAGAACTAGACCGGATCTTTCCTGAAATATAGCCCAGGATGATGGTGTCATTCTCTAGGCGAACATGGAACATTCCGTTGGGTAGGGCTTCCGTAACTAAACCTTCGAAAGTGACTTTTGC
Organism: Guadua angustifolia; assembly: GCA_036346375.1. Lineage (NCBI taxonomy): Eukaryota > Viridiplantae > Streptophyta > Magnoliopsida > Poales > Poaceae > Guadua > Guadua angustifolia. The sequence continues at coordinate 16,590 of JAYEVE010000945.1, forward strand.
TTCTCTCGGTTTTTTTCTCTCCTATTTTTTTTCTGTCATATTTTTTTTCTCCTATTTTTCTATTTTGATTTTCAAATAAAAAAAAACGTTGTATTTTATTTGAAAAATAGGAAGTTCGAGATAAATTCGGGTACTATAGGAGGGCGATTACCATATATAACATAAGACTTCTCCCCAATTCTGTTTAGTCGAGCTTCTCGATCTGTCATTATACCTCGAAGTAGAAAGAATAGCAATTCCCATTCCGCTTAAAACTTTAGGAATTCCTTGATAGTTGGCATAAATTCGTAAGCCGGGTCGGCTGATACGCTTTAAAAGGTTCTAGTTCTATATATTCCTTTTCTAGTCTTTCTCTTTTGATGTCGCAAAGTTGAAACCAAGAAATATCTGTTACTTTCCTGATGTTTCCGAACACTTTCAATAGTAGATAAACTAGATAAGTAGATAAAACTAGATATAAAGAAGGTCTAAATAAAAAAGAAGCGAAATAGAAAGAGAAAAAATCAGTTACGAAATGCAGTAATTCTTCTTTATTCTTCTAATTGATTGCAATTAAACTCGGCTCAATCTTTTTTTTTAAGATTGAGCCGAATAAAAATGGATCTTGATACGATCATGAGACTTGACAAATCGAGATTCCTCTATTCTATATATTTAGAATATATAAAGGTATAATACAATAAATAAATACAAATATAGTATTATCATATGATAATGGAATCAAATACGCAGTATTTACAGAAAAAGGTCTTTATTTATTGAGAAAGAATCAATGAAAAAAGATTAGGAATCGCAATGCTACTATACGTGTCCGGAGGAGTATTCGGAATAATATTCTTCTATAATCCATTCTTGCGTCTTGCGCGGGGTCTTACTAATAGGACTTCGCTGCACGGGACGGGTCTTCATCGAAAGAAAAGCTAACTCCACCCGGCATTTTCATACCCTTTGGGTGGTATATCGCCTTAAAAAGTCTAAGGGGGTAGTATGAGATCTGTAGTAAGTAAGAGAATTTGCCCTTTGATTTTGATTGAGTATGCTATTTTTCCGCCTTTACCGCGCATTATTGTATAAGCTTCTATAGGATAGAGGACCGCGTATGCAGGAAGGAAATTAGAGCTTAATAAAAAAGTCTAAAAAAGCTTCAACTTTATGGCACTATCAATCAACTAAAAGCCCTATGTATGAATCCTTACAACCGGTGGGATAGGATAAGAGCGAGTTTCGGTATACTGGGGCTGGGGGATATCCTTATTTCAAAACCTGACGCGCATCTTGCGTTTGTAGGGGTCCGAGAGTGGTTGAAGAAGTATTGCATGTGGAAGTAGGTAGACGAAACTTATTTAGGATTCGAAATGGGCGCATTCGACTAAAAGTCGTACTGAGACCTTTTTAAAAGGATATTCTGAAAGAGGTATTTCATTTTCACAATCGCTTTCTTTTGAATCCAATTTCAAGTTCGATTAGAAGGATAGAAAGGCCGTGAGGACGGGAAAAGAAAAATCAAATCTTTTTAATTTTAATTAGTTCTCTTTTTTTGCAATTTTCTTATTATCCATTCCATTCATTTTTTTTATAGAATAGAATACTATTCTATAAAAAATCTTTATTTTGCAAACTAAAAAATACAATAGTCAATATTCCTTATAATAGATATACTTAATTATATTATAAGAATCTTAAGATATTTTTCGAATAGATAGAAATAGTAAATTTGAATTGAGACACCTATTCTATGACGGATTTTAACTTACCTTCTATTTTCGTGCCTTTAGTAGGCTTAGTATTTCCAGCAATTGCAATGGCTTCTTTATTTCTTTATGTGCAGAAAAATAAGATTGTCTAGAACCGACGGGGGCGAATTTTCTCAATGTATTTCCACGCAGGATCATAATACAGATATTTTTAGTGTAAGTAATATAATAGGGTATGTGGCTCTTTCTACACACAAACGAAAAACGGCTATGGATGCGGATATAGGCTACGAGCATAAATGCATGCATATGCGGAGCCGGGTATAGCGAGTTTTATTTGAAGTGGATCAACGAATATTTTTGAATAGAAAGTCAATGTATCTAACCAATTATTTCACAGGAGTACTCGTTGCTGAAGGCGATTTCAGAATCAAAAAAAGTAAAGTCAAAATCATTTAGCTTATTCTCTCAATTTCAATCGACCGCTGCTGGATTTAGTATATCTAATATGAATTGGCGATCAGAACACATATGGATAGAACTTCTAAAAGGTTCTCGAAAAAGAGGTAATTTTTCTGGGCCTGTATTCTTTTCTAGGTTCACTAGGATTCTTATCAGTTGGGGCTTCCAGTTATCTTGGTAAGAATATGATATCTGTACTTCCATCTCAACAAATTCTTTTTTTTCCACAGGGGGTCGTGATGTCTTTCTACGGAATCGCGGGCCTATTCATTAGCTCCTACTTGTGGTGCACTATTTTGTGGAATGTAGGCAGTGGTTATGACCGATTCGATAGAAAAGAGGGAATAGTGTGCATTTTTCGTTGGGGATTTCCTGGAATAAAACGTCGCGTCTTCCTTCGATTCCTTATGCGGGATATCCAATCAATTAGAATTCAGGTTAAAGAGGGTCTTTATCCTCGTCGTATCCTTTATATGGAAATCCGGGGCCAGGGGGTCATTCCCTTGACTCGTACTGATGAGAAGTTTTTTACTCCACGAGAAATAGAACAAAAAGCTGCCGAATTGGCCTATTTCTTGCGTGTACCAATTGAAGTATTTTGAGTACCGATTGCATTTTTTTGAAATGAATTGAATGAGGACGAATTGGAAGAAGATTTTCTCAACACGGGGAGGGGGTCCCTTCAAAATTGGATTCGTTATTGTAAGGGGATTTTCGAGTATTTATCTAAAGGAAGGAACAAACGAGGATAAGAGAAAATTGCTTCTAATTTGTTTTGTCCAAGTGAGATATATGGCATAATATTCTTCCATTTTCATCCGAAAGCGCTTTTTTTTATTCTATTTCTCTATTCCACTCCACCTAGATCTAAGAAAGAACCCAATGCAATGAAATTCCACTAGTATACAAAAAAGAGAAATAGATACAAGGTCTCAAACATTGTTATAGAATTTTTGCTTCAAAGAAAAAAGAAATATCATATAGAGTCAGCGAATGAAATAGAGTCAGCGAATGAAGCGGATTCATTAACAACTCAATTTACAGATCAAAAATGAAAAAAAAGAAAGCGTTGCCTTCTTTCCTATATCTTGTATTTATCGTACTTTTGCCCTGGGGGGTCTCTTTCTCTTTTAACAAATGTCTGGAACTTTGGATTAAGAATTGGTGGAATACCAGGCAATCCGAAACTCTCTTAACTGATATTCAAGAGAAAAAGGTTCTAGAAAGATTCATAGAATTAGAAGAACTTTTTCTCTTGGACGAAATGATAAAAGAGAAACCGAAGACACATGTACAAAAACCTCCTATAGGAATACACAAGGAAATAATACAATTGGCCAAAATTGATAATGAGGATCATCTCCATATCATTTTGCATTTCTCGACAAATATAATCTGTTTGGCTATTCTAAGTGGTTCTTTTTTTCTGGGTAAAGAGGAACTTGTCATTTTAAATTCTTGGGTTCAGGAATTCTTCTATAACTTAAATGACTCAATAAAAGCTTTTATTATTCTTTTAGTTACTGATTTTTTTGTTGGATTTCACTCCACCCGCGGTTGGGAACTACTAATTCGTTGGGTCTACAATGATCTTGGATGGGCTCCTAACGAGCTAATTTTCACTATTTTTGTTTGTAGTTTTCCAGTGATTCTAGATACATGTTTGAAATTTTGGGTCTTTTTTGTTTAAACCGTCTATCTCCTTCGCTTGTAGTCATTTATCATTCAATTAGTGAAGCATAAACTCATTCGATCTCCTGATATTAATCAAATTAGCATCTTTCTTCTTTTAGAAAGAAAGCCCTTTTGCTTTTTAGCAAAATTCTTTCTATTTCTACCTGCTCAAGATATTCATCATTCCAGTACAACTGTTGCAGTAGAATGACAACAGACTCGTGTATAGGGAACTAGATTAGCTTAGCTACCTATCTAATTTATTGTAGAAATTCCGGGATCTGCGATTGGACATGGAAAATAGAAATACTTTTTCTTGGGTAAAGGAACAGATGATTCGATCGATTTCTGTATCGATCATGATATACGTAATAACTCGGACATCTATTTCAAATGCATATCCCATTTTTGCGCAGCAGGGTTATGAAAACCCACGAGAAGCAACCGGACGAATTGTATGTGCAAATTGCCATTTAGCTAATAAGCCCGTGGATATTGAAGTTCCCCAAGCTGTGCTTCCCGATACTGTATTTGAAGCAGTTCTTCGAATTCCTTATGATATGCAACTGAAACAAGTTCTTGCTAATGGGAAAAAGGGAGGGTTAAATGTGGGTGCTGTTCTTATTTTGCCCGAGGGATTCGAATTAGCGCCCCCCGACCGTATTTCTCCTGAGTTGAAAGAAAAGATAGGAAATCTCTCTTTTCAGAGTTATCGTCCCGATAAAAAAAATATTCTTGTGATAGGCCCTGTTCCCGGTCAGAAATATAGTGAAATCGTCTTTCCCATTCTTTCCCCCGATCCTGCTACGAAGAAAGACGTTCATTTCTTAAAATATCCCATATATGTAGGGGGAAACCGAGGAAGGGGACAGATCTATCCTGATGGTAGTAAGAGTAACAATACGGTCTATAATGCTACGTCAACAGGTATAGTAAGAAAAATACTACGTAAAGAAAAGGGGGGATATGAAATATCCATAGTCGATGCATCGGATGGACGCCAAGTGATTGATATTATACCTCCCGGGCCAGAACTTCTTGTTTCAGAAGGGGAATCGATCAAGCTTGATCAACCATTAACAAGCAATCCTAATGTGGGAGGGTTTGGTCAGGGGGATGCAGAAATAGTGCTTCAGGATCCATTACGCGTCCAAGGCCTTTTATTCTTCTTCGCATCTGTTATTTTGGCACAAGTTTTTTTGGTTCTCAAAAAGAAACAGTTTGAAAAGGTTCAATTGTACGAAATGAATTTCTAGGTCCCGGGATTTCTTACCATCAAGTTGGTAAAAAGCCGCGATTTATTGGCGATTGCTAGAATTATCTATGATCTATTTTGGAAATCCTTTTTTTGTTTAAACTGTTTTTTGTTTGCGAGATGTTTGGAATTCCTTATTTCTATCTCATGCAAAAGAAGAGAATTCAAGGCAAAGGGGGTAACAATAAAAGAATTTCTTCCTTTTAGGAGGGATTGCTGGTCTTCTTAATCCTCTATTGGGCACAAGAAAAAGGCTTTTTTGCCTTTTTCTTGTGTCGATTCTTCTTGTATCGAAATAAGAATCATTTTTCTTCCTATTCGTCAAAGATTACTATTTCTTCTTTTCTTTATTCGGGTCTGTCTTTTGGACCTCTTTTGCTGAGGTTCAGGCGAGGTAGTGGACAAACAGAGGGAAAGAAAATATGGCGGGGGACAAATTTCTTGTGAGCAAATAGAATTGCTTGACTTGTTCAATTAAGTTCAACTTCGAACTTACAGAATTTTTGCAAAAAAAACGTATACTCTTCCATTGAAGGGTGGTTTTTCTTTTTAGGCTAGTTGAGTAGTTTTGATTAAGGTTTTATTAGTTTATTACTCTAAACTAAATCAATGATTTGCAGGATACTTCTTCCGTGGAATAAAATATTGAATCCTCGATTGATCCCTTCTTTCTTGTTGCTTCATAAGAGTGAATCAATTTCATGGGCGAAGGGCGGGGACTATAAATCAACCGCTGGATTGCTTCACTAACATCATTAACAAACAAAAGAATAAATAGAGGGATTCTGACCATCAGAGCAAAGGTTTCTCTTTGTTATTTTTACAAATCGAAATAGGTAACCAATTTGTAGGTTATGGAATAGATTAAAGTCGCGTTATATTATAAGAGTAAGAATTCCGCGGGTCCTTTCCGCTCTAATCAGATAAAGGGGGGTAAGGACCCGCTAAGCTCCTACTTTTTCATGTTTACAATCTGGTCCCTCCAATTACTATAGAGATGAACCCAATCCAGAATATGAACCGTAAAAGAAAACACCTATTAAACCAATCACAGGAATACCAGTTACAGTACCTATCAGCCAAAGAGGAATTCTTCCAGTAGTATCGGCCATTTCCCCTACTTTCCTCCACATTTTATCAAGTGGTCATGCTAGAGACAAAAACAGTCATGGATAGTTATAAGGATGGTATCCTTCCAAATGGGATAAGAGAATTCTTACTACTCTCTTTCTTTCTCTCAATTGAAGAAGTAATTGGAAAATAAAACAGCAAGTACAAAAATGAGTAATAAACCCCAGTATAGACTGGTACGATTCAATTCAACATTTTGTTCATTCGGGTTTGATTGTGTCATAGTTCTATAGTTGGAATTTGATTTATCGTTGGATGAACTGCATTGCTGATATTGATCCCAAGAAAAAAACAGTAGGTACGGCTAGTCCGTGAACAGCCAGCCATCGGACTGTAAAAATAGGATAGGTTCGGTCTATGGTCATTGAGGGCCTCCTAAAAGGATCTACTAAATTCATCGAGTTGTTCTAAAGAATCAAAACGGTCGGTTATTAACGGAATTCCTTGTCGGCTTTCCGTGAAATACTCGTTTGGCCGAGGACTTCCAAACACGTCATAAGCTAAACCCGTACTGACAAATAACCAACCCGCAATGAATAGGGAAGGTATAGTAATGCTATGAATAACCCAGTATCGAATACTGGTAATAATATCAGCAAAAGAACGTTCTCCCGTGCTTCCAGACATGCTGAGCTCCCAAAATTTTTGTACATTCAAAAAAGGAATTGATTCCGTAAAAGATGGGATCAACCAGTAAATAAAAAATTACTGATATTTCATCCTTGTGAGATTGTCAATTTTGTACCAAAGGTGTATTTTGAGTATACCGAATTAGTATAGCTATCCTTCCTATGGCACAGCAATCCAGTTTCGCTTGGTCCCGAAACATAATTCCTTTTTTCTCTTCTTTGTTCCTTGTCTATAGGTAAGCTATATGTTATTCAAGGCATCAATAGAAAACCCCCAATTTTTGAGGTCCTACTTATTTTCATTGGCTTCGGAATAGTAGAATAATTCGGAATAGCGGCCAAGATCTTGGGAAAATCCAAGTTAATGATCAATAGGTTTGGATAAAGAATTTAGGAAAGATATTCTCATACTGACACAATACAAGGACAAGTATATGCGAAATCTATCCCTTTTTAGTTAAAAGTTTTCTTAGAATCCAACCTTTCCCTTTAAGGAATTTAATTGGTTAGCATAATATAATATCTAATAAATAGAAAATCGAATAGTGGATAATCTGTTATGAAAGAAAACATTCTTTGAAGAATCAAGATTCGTAACCAATCTTTGCCTTATTTGTTGGATTAGGTCTAACTTTCTTGACTAAACTGCAAGAGTGGAACTTTACGAGATGAAATAGGGAAAGACAGAAGATAGAACTTAAAAGGATAATTGAAGTGACTCGTCTTCGAATCAACTTTGGTTTGGGGTTCGAAAAAGGAATAAAAATAAAGTAAATTCAAGGAAGAGCTTTCCTTTTTTTAAGGGGCCCCTCGGGGGGTCGTGGAATGCTTTTCTTCTCCTCTTATTCCATATGGAATACAATCAGTTAAAATAAGAAGGAATAGGGGAATATTCGACCGTTTCAATTCTTTATTTATCTTTTATTCCAAAATTCTCCCGAAAATCCAATTTCATTTTTCAATGGGGTTAGATGATCTAGTTCTTAATATTATTACTTTACTCAACTGACAGATTCCACAACAAATCTCTTGATTCGGAATTAGGGACTCATGTCGCATCTGATGAATCGATTTTCTTTTATACTTCTGTATCTCACTCGATCTTGTTTTTTAGTATTATCTAAAATAACCGATGAATTATGAATTTTCCATAACTTAGGTAAGTGCTTTACCAACATATGTAGTAAAAAAATAAATGGAATTTAACCCTTTCATGCTTACTATAACTAGTTATTTTGGTTTTCTACTGGCTGCTTTAACTATAACCCCAGCTCTATTTATTGGTTTGAACAAGATACGTCTTATTTGAAATGAATTGAATGAATAAGTCAGAAAAGAAAAATCTTTCTTTTGGATTCCTGGTATTCTACGACTCTTTTCCACACTAATTACCAATTCTTTTCTTGGTCATTGAGATTCGTGGATAATTTAGACTACTATTTAGGAATAGATCGTACCTTTTTTTTATCCTCGAACAAATCGAAATGATTGAAGTTTTTCTATTTGGAATCGTCTTAGGCCTAATTCCTATTACTTTAGCGGGATTATTCGTGACTGCGTATTTGCAATACAGGCGTGGAGATCAGTTGGATCTTTGATTGAGTAATATTTCTTTTTTGATTGACCTCCTCCAGACCAGAGAGGAGGTCAAATTGGAGTTGCAATTCGACTTTGTTTTGTTAAGTTATTTTACTCTGCTTCGACATAAGATAGAAGGAATCACGCTCTGTAGGATTTGAACCTACGACATCGGGTTTTGGAGACCCGCGTTCTACCGAACTGAACTAAGAGCGCTTTCATTCAAAAAGAAAACCCTTTTCTACTCCTAACGTGTCTCACGTACGTATAGTATCCACAAATTCAAGTTATACCCACTTTACTTTAATCGATCTCCTCGCTACTGCCCATAAAGAAGAAAGAAGTAATAGGTAGGGATGACAGGATTTGAACCTGTGACATTTTGTACCCAAAACAAACGCGCTACCAAGCTGCGCTACATCCCTTTTCAAAATTGTTGTACAATGGCATTGTACACAATTCCTGTCTTGTTTTCCACATCGTAATTTTCTTCTCTTTCTCTATCTATATAGAACCTTCTTGTCATTTCTTCTTTTTGGTCTCATATAATCAAGTCAAGGAATGGTATACATCTAAAATCCAATCTAATTTCACCTATAAAAGAAAGATTACTATTCCTTGGTAATGTATAGGAAGAAGGGGTTATCTTTTTCTTTTTTAGGGATAGGAAAATCTCGTCTATATGGTTCATTCTATATATAGAATATTGATTTTGTTTTTTAGTTAGAATTTCGCCTAAACAAAAGAAATACAAAAGATCTTGGGCAAAAGTATCTGATCATATATGTATTCCAATAAGGAAGGAGGATTTTCAATGCGGGATATAAAAACATATCTCTCTGTAGCACCCGTGCTAAGTACTCTATGGTTTGGGGCTTTAGCAGGTTTATTGATAGAAATTAATCGTTTATTCCCAGATGCTTTGTCATTCCCTTTTTTTTCATTCTAGTTATTGCTATGCGAGGAATTCTTCGTGACATGACGCAAATTTTCCCTTTTTCAATTCTTTTTTTTTTAGTATAGAAAGGAAAAAGAAAGAAAAGATGGATTGGGTTGAACCTCAGAGTCATGAAAAATTCGGTAAATCCTATTTTTGAAAACAGAAATTCAATTAAAAGCGGTATCCAAGCTAAGTCAGGCCTCAGAAATCAGAGCATAGAAAGAGGCTGGGCTGGCTACTTAAATGAAAGGATTTCGAAGCAAAATCCTTGCTAATTCGACAAGGATTGTATTCTTTAATTATTTCTCTATTTTTTATTACTTAATTTAAGAATTTCCAAAATTTTTATTCTAATGGATTTTATTCTTCTTCTTCGGATTCAAAATAGAAGAATAAAAGAATTAAGTAGAAGAATTAAGTTAAGTCAATCCAAAAAGAAAGGAGGTTCATGGCCAAGGGGAAAGATGTTAGAATCAGAGTTATTTTGGAATGTATCAGTTGTGTTCGAAAAGGTGCCAATAAGGAATCGACGGGGATTTCTAGATATAGTACTCAAAAGAATCGCCACAATACACCCGGACAATTAGAATTAAAAAAATTTTGTCGTTATTGTCGCAAGCATACGACTCATGGCGAAATAAAAAATAGGAGCATCGTGTGTTCGATCTTTCCAAAGAACAGATTTAATATATAGAACATAGATAGAATACAAAATACAAATCAACTCATTTGATTTCAGGTAGATATTATTTCATAGGTATTCATATACTATATATGAATCAAATAATATATGGACCAAAGAAAGACTACTTCTTCTGGATCCAAAATTAATAAAATAAAGAAATCCATTTTTTTTTTTTCAAATTTGTAAATAAAGAATAAATCATGTATACATCTAAACAACCTTTTCATAAATCTAAGCAACTCTTTCGTAAATCCAAGCAAACTTTTCGTAAATCCAAGCAAACTTTTCGTAAATCCAAACAACCTTTTCGTAGGCGTCCTCGGATTGGCCGGGGATCGAATTGATTATAGAAACATGAGTTTAATTAATCGATTTATTAGTGAACAAGGAAAAATATTATCTAGACGAATAAATAGATTAACCTTGAAACAACAACGATTAATTACTCTTGCTATAAAACAGGCTCGTATTTTATCTTTCTTACCATTTCGTAACTATGAGAATGAGAAGCAATTTCAAGCCCAGTCAATTTCAATAATTACTGGTCCTAGACCCAGAAAAAATAGACATATTCCTCAATTAACGCAAAAGTTCAATTCCAATCGAAACTTAAGAAACTCCAACCAGAATTTAGAAACAACAATCGGAACTTAAGTTCCGATTGTTGATGTTTTATTCGAAAGGGCCAGACCTATATATAAAGAAAGTAATCCAGTTTTGATTCTTGTGTTTGTTATAAGAAAGAAAAATGGGGAAGAAGAAATAGTTTTTTTATTTATTGCAACATGCTCGTTGATTCCTACCACTTAATCTTAATTTATTGTATCTTCCCGGAGAGGGAACTCCGGGAATTCTGTTTTAATTATTCCTGTATATTACTTTTTTATCCATTTAATTGATGATCTTTATTTTATTGGAAATCGTGTAAAGATTATTTGGATTTGATACAGCTACTTGTGCAAGCATTTTACGATTAAGAATCAATTCCTTCTTGTACAGATTGTGTATTAATTTACTATAACTATTGAATACTTTATATATCCGCGTTGCTGCGTTTATCCGAGTGATCCACAAACGACGAAAATCCCTCTTTTGCCTGCCTCTATCTCGATGAGAGGAAACAAAAGCTCTTCTTACTTGTTGAGTAATCATTCGATTAAGTCTTAAATGAGCCCTCTAAAGTTTGAGGCAAATGAACGCATTTTTGTTCGTCGTCTCCGAGCCATATATCCTCGCGGAACTCTGGTCATTGAATCAAATTAACCTTAATGAATAACTAATGATTTCTCTTCTTTTAGCCATCCTTTTTCCCATTAATAACAAAACTAATTATTCCGATATATAAAATATTAATTCCAATGGCTTTTGCTACTGTAACCTTCCCAACCACGATTTTTATTCTATTCCTTCAGTTATTTCGCATAGAAATAACAAATTCTAACGATACTAAAAAAAATAGTGGGTTCCATCGTTTCTATGGTTCCCTTTTAAACGGTGAGGCCCTCTCTATACACCGGAGCCCTTTCTTTCATTTCATCAAAAGGTATTGTGAACTTGTATAGTTCACATTCTTTGGCTCTACCTATCCATTATAGAGTAAATAGCTCTTTTCACAATAAGAGTTATCCATACAGTGACGGCATTTAATTATGAAAGTTGGCTAAGTAGCTGACCCTGTTAGTCCGTTCTTTTAAGATAAAGGAGCATAAGCCTTTTTCTTTTTATTACTATTTCCTCCGCTTAATGGATAACCATTTTCTACCAATGGGGGAATTGCTTCTTATTTCCAATTTAGATGATTGGATTTGCACCAAAGGAAACCAGAAATTCCATATTACCATAGAAATCTAGGATAGAGAAGCTCTATCCTATTCATTGGTACCGATCATGGATACTTCAAAAATTGTCTTATTTGTTTGAACTCATGATCTGAACGAGTCGCACATACACCCTAGCACATGTTCCTCGACGCTGAGGACATCCCTTAAGCGCGGCCGATTTTCTAGCATTTCGTATTGGCTGTCTTGCGTTTCTAATAAGTTGTTTAACCGTTGGCATGTCGTATGTATATAGAAAAAAAGGATTGGTTTAGATCGATCTTAACCTGATGATTGATCATCATGAAGTATTTCTATTTTCTATTAAATCGCAGAAAACCTGAATTTAGGTTTGAAATAAATTTACAAGAAATCTGGCAACTACCAATCCTTAAACATTTCTGGAAACCACACTGGATCAGTATCGCAGTGCTCGTCAATCATTTCATCCCCTACAATATCGACAAGTCCATAAGCTTTGGCTTCGTCTGCTGACATAAAACATCCCTTTCCATGTCTTCGGATACAACCCAAAAGGCTTGCCTGTTCTTAGTGCATAAACCCTTGTGATCATTTCGCGAACTTTGTGTAACTCTTCCACTTCTAGTAAAAATTCTGGTGTCCTTGCCCGATAATAAGCACTAGCAGGTTGGTGAAGCATAATCCTCGCGTGAGGGAATGCTATACGCTTGGTAGGTTCTCCTCCAAGCAGAATGAAGGATGCCATGGACGCAGCTATTCCGAGGCATATTGTATATATATCTGGTGTCACCGTTTGCATCGTATCAAAAATCGCCATTCCTGAGATTAGCCACCCGCCTGGGGAGTTTATAAACAAAAAAATATCGCTAATTCCATCTTCTATACTGAGATATACCATGAGACCTGTAATATGATTCGTGATCTCGCAACGAATCTCTTGACCTAAAAAAAGTGTCCTTTCTCGATACATAACATTGTATAAGTCAACCCAAGTCGCTTCTTCATCTCCGGGAATCCGGTAAGGTACTTTTGGAACACCAATGGGCATATTAGATTAATATTATTAAATTTAAGTAAGAAAACTACACTTTAATATGGAAACGTAAGAATGGAAGAGAAAGAAAGAATCCGCAGTTTATTGTCTTTTTTTTTTTCTTATTCTATATGAATACTATGGATTCTATTAATACGTAGATTGAAATAATACATAGATTGAAAGGTTATATCTAGAAGGAAGGTAAGACAGATTGAATAAAGAAAAAGGAATCGGTGATTGGAATGATAAACAAAGAGGGATAGGAATCTATTCTTCGTTTTTTTTTTTTTTTCAAATACGCCAAGCTACCCATTGCATATTGGCACTTATCGAGTATAGAATAGATCTGCTTCTCTTTCTTCTTACGAACAAAATTGGCTTCTTATTTTTAATGGAATGAAATAAATATTCACGCTTTCTGACACAGAATCCCCTAGAGGGGTTAGGTACATAGGATATGGATAGTCTTTTCCAATGCGATAAAATAAAGTGACATCGTGTCTATTTTTCTTTGCTAAAGGGGTATTTCCATGGGTTTGCCTTGGTATCGTGTTCATACTGTTGTATTGAATGATCCGGGTCGATTGCTTTCGGTGCATATAATGCACACAGCTCTAGTTTCTGGTTGGGCCGGCTCGATGGCTTTATACGAATTAGCGGTTTTTGATCCCTCTGATCCTGTTCTGGATCCAATGTGGAGACAAGGTATGTTCGTCATTCCCTTCATGACTCGTTTAGGAATAACCAATTCGTGGGGTGGTTGGAGTATTTCAGGAGGAACTGTAACGAATCCGGGTATTTGGAGTTATGAAGGTGTGGCAGGTGCGCATATTGTGTTTTCTGGCTTGTGTTTCTTGGCAGCTATCTGGCATTGGGTATATTGGGACCTAGAAATATTCTGTGATGAGCGTACGGGAAAACCCTCTTTGGATTTGCCCAAGATCTTTGGAATTCATTTATTTCTTGCAGGGGTGGCTTGCTTTGGCTTTGGCGCATTTCATGTAACGGGTTTGTATGGTCCTGGGATATGGGTGTCCGATCCTTATGGACTAACTGGAAAAGTACAAGCTGTAAATCCAGCGTGGGGTGTAGAAGGTTTTGATCCTTTTGTTCCGGGGGGAATAGCTTCTCATCATATTGCTGCGGGTACATTGGGCATATTAGCGGGCCTATTCCATCTTAGTGTCCGTCCGCCTCAACGTCTATACAAAGGATTACGTATGGGCAATATTGAAACTGTACTTTCCAGTAGTATCGCTGCTGTTTTTTTTGCAGCTTTCGTAGTTGCCGGAACTATGTGGTATGGGTCAGCAACTACCCCAATCGAATTATTTGGGCCTACTCGTTATCAGTGGGATCAGGATACTTTCAGCAAGAAATATATCGAAGAGTTAGCGATGGGTTAGCCGAAAATCTGAGTTTATCAGAAGCTTGGTCTAAAATTCCCGAAAAATTAGCCTTTTATGATTATATTGGTAATAATCCGGCAAAGGGGGGGTTATTCAGAGCAGGCTCAATGGACAATGGGGATGGAATAGCTGTTGGATGGTTAGGACATCCCGTCTTTAGAGATAAAGAAGGGCGCGAGCTTTTTGTACGCCGTATGCCTACTTTTTTTGAAACATTTCCGGTTGTTTTGGTAGATGAAGAGGGAATTGTGAGAGCGGACGTTCCTTTTAGAAGAGCAGAATCCAAATATAGTGTTGAACAAGTAGGCGTAACGGTGGAGTTCTATGGTGGCGAACTTAATGGAGTAAGTTATTCTGATCCTGCTACTGTAAAAAATATGCGAGGCGTTCCCAATTAGGGGAAATTTTTGAATTAGATCGGGCTACTTTGAAATCGGATGGTGTTTTTCGCAGCAGTCCAAGGGGTTGGTTCACTTTTGGTCATGCTACCTTTGCTTTGCTCTTCTTTTTCGGACACATTTGGCATGGCGCTAGAACCTTGTTCCGAGATGTTTTTGCTGGTATTGATCCAGACTTGGATGCTCAAGTGGAATTTGGAACATTCCAAAAAGTTGGAGATCCAACTACAAGGAGACAGGCAGTCTGATACCACATTGCTATGGTATCTTTCATCTCTCTTTTTTGATTTGACATGGGAAACATCTCCCATCCTTTCTTTGACTCTTTTTCTTTCTTTATATGGGAAATGATCCCAAATGACAAATGAATAGGTGTGGAAGTTATAATTGTAAATAAACCACGATCGAATCTATGGAAGCATTGGTTTATACGTTCCTTTTAGTTTCGACTTTAGGGATAATTTTTTTCGCTATCTTCTTCCGAGAACCACCTAAGGTTCCGACTAAAAAAATGAAATAATTTAATTGAAGTAAGAAGTCTCCCCATCTGGGAGACTTCTTACTTCAATTAGTCCCCGTGTTCTTCGAATGGATCTCTTAATTGTTGAGAGGGTTGCCCAAACGCGGTATATAAGGCATACCCAGTAAAGCTTACAAGTAAACCAGATATGGAGATGGCGACTAAAGTTGCTGTTTCCATTTTTATAGAATTTCAAGATTACAATGGATCTACGAAAAGATCGTGTATTTACAACTACAACGGAATAGTATACAAAGTCAACACCAATGATTAAATAGAATTTATGGCTACACAAACCGTTGAAGATAGTTCTAGACCTGGGCCAAGACGAACTCGCGCAGGTAGTTTATTGAAACCCTTGAATTCGGAATATGGGAAAGTAGCTCCGGGTTGGGGGACTACTCCTTTTATGGGGGTCGCAATGGCTTTATTCGCGATATTCCTATCTATCATTTTAGAAATTTATAATTCTTCTGTTTTACTGGACGGAATTTTAATGAATTAGGTTTCTACTAACTAAAACTACGAAGTCATAGTTTTTCCATCCAAAAAAGCCTTTCTACTTTAAGCTCTACATTTCTAGACATTCAGGTAGTTCGACCGTGGAATTTTTTTGTTTCGGTATCTCTGGAATATGAGTGTGTGACTTGTTAGAATTGATCCTATTGATAATACATAGAAAGGGCCTGTTATCTCTATCAAGATGATTCTAATTCGTCGGATATTATTTATTCTAGTATCTGGAACACGAAATAGATAGAGTGGATCAAGAAAAAAATGGAACTATGATTCATACTCACTATTCAGACCTCGCAACCAGACTGAAAAAAATTCAAGTAGTTTTTAATAAAAAAGGAAAATTTCTTCCTTCCAAATTTGTTTGCCCAAAAGAGAACTTTTTTTCTCTCGATTTTGTCGAGTTATTACAACGATTCAATAAATGATCATCAAGCGGTTCTTATTCGAAGAACCCTTGCCTTTTGTTTAGCTTGAGACTCAATCATCGTGGCTCTAGTATGAATCTAAGGTTTTAATTGAACTGATTCATAGGATCGCAACAAGATAATTTCTATCAGAAAACTACTAGAATTTTTGCTTTATTTATTTACTAGTAAAACAAAACAAGAATAAATCCGCATTACGCACAAAAAAAAAGAAATCCAAAATAGGGAAGAGAAAAGTCAAGAGGCCTCTAATGACCAACATAAGGCAAAGAAAGAAAGACAGATGAGCCAACTTGAGATTTTTCGGCATTATCATCACAAAGAATAAATTCTGGATTTTTCTTATTTCATATCTTCAAGGCAAATCGACCCAATCCAGTGGCTGATGAAGTTTTGAACACTTTTTTCTAATATCCGTTGAAAATTTGTGTGTTTCTGCTTGAGCCGTACGAGATGAAATTTTCATATACGGTTCTCGGAGGGGGACTCGGGTTAGTTACCTATCTCAATAAAGTATATGATTGGTTTGAGGAACGTCTTGAGATTCAGGCAATTGCGGATGATATAACTAGTAAATATGTTCCTCCTCATGTCAACATATTTTATTGTTTAGGGGGAATTACACTTACTTGTTTTCTAGTACAAGTCGCTACAGGTTTTGCTATGACTTTTTACTACCGCCCAACCGTTACAGAGGCTTTTTCCTCGGTTCAATACATAATGACCGAGGCCAACTTTGGTTGGTTAATCCGATCAGTTCATCGATGGTCAGCAAGTATGATGGTTCTAATGATGATCCTGCACGTATTTCGTGTGTATCTCACAGGTGGATTTAAAAAACCCCGCGAATTAACTTGGGTCACAGGTGTGGTTTTGGCTGTATTGACTGCATCGTTTGGTGTAACTGGTTATTCTTTGCCTTGGGATCAAATTGGTTATTGGGCAGTCAAAATTGTGACAGGTGTACCTGAAGCGATTCCGGTAATAGGATCGCCTTTAGTGGAGTTATTGCGTGGAAGTGCTAGTGTGGGCCAATCCACTTTGACTCGTTTTTATAGTTTACATACTTTTGTACTGCCTCTGCTTACTGCCGTATTTATGTTAATGCACTTTCCAATGATACGTAAGCAAGGTATTTCAGGTCCTTTATAGGGAAGGCATATCATAGAGAAAGATAATTCTAATTCTCATATATCATATCGGGTAGGTTGTGGTATTTCATTGCTACAAACATGGGTTATTGTAAAATAAGACATGTCATTTGGATACTTTTCTTCAACTCCGAAGTATTTTGATACAAATAGTTGAAGTTAATTTTACGAAAGAAAATAAGGCGGATTATGGGAGTGTGTGACTTGAATTATTGATTTGGCCATGCAGATAAAGAATTGGATCTGCCACATTAGAATTCACAACCAAAGGTGTCTCCGCATCCAATCAACACGTAAGTCCCCTATCTAGGAAGGATAGGCTGGTTCACTTGAGGAGAATATTTTCTATGATCATACCCCGACCATGTCATCCATGAACAGGCTCCGTAAGATCCCATAGAGTAGAAATGGAATAAGTCATATCACATGATCTAATTCTCTATTTATTACACTTACTTTTTTATTATAGTATGGAAATGCATTCATTTTCTTTGCATCGATTGCGATCCGCAATACTATCGGAGTAAAAGAAGGTATCTAAGGAAGAACGTAGGCTAGACTTTTTGATTTTTATTAGTAACAAGTAAATACTTTGTTTGGACGTAAGAAATTTGCGATATTGAGGGGATAAACACCAACTAATCAAGAGACATGAGACAATCCACAAAGCAATTGATCATGATCAAATTTGCAAGCCCACTTGGATATTGAGCATTTACCCATAAGAATAGGATTCTTTTCAATGAGTAGTTGTAGGTGCAACTTCGGAAAAGAGAATCTGATAAAGCTTTTCTTACCTAGAGTCATATGGATCTTCCACGGTCTTTTTTCTTTCATTCTTGCTCGAGCCGGATGATGAAAAATTCTCATGTCCGGTTCCTTTGGGGGATGGATCCTAAAGAATTCACCTATCCCAATAACAAAGAAACCTGACTTAAATGATCCTGTATTAAGAGCAAAATTAGCTAAAGGGATGGGACATAATTATTACGGGGAACCCGCGTGGCCCAACGATCTTTTATATATTTTTCCAGTAGTAATTCTAGGTACTATTGCATGTAATGTAGGTTTAGCGGTTCTCGAGCCGTCAATGATTGGTGAACCGGCGGATCCGTTTGCAACTCCTCTAGAAATATTACCCGAGTGGTACTTCTTTCCCGTGTTTCAAATACTCCGTACAGTACCCAATAAGTTATTGGGCGTTCTCTTAATGGTTTCTGTACCAACGGGCTTATTGACAGTACCCTTTCTAGAGAATGTCAATAAATTCCAAAATCCATTTCGTCGCCCAGTAGCTACGACCGTTTTTTTAATCGGTACTGCAGTAGCTCTTTGGTTAGGTATTGGAGCAACACTACCCATTGAAAAATCCTTAACTTTAGGTCTTTTTAGGATTTTTCAGGTTGATTCATTCAACCGTGAAGTACCGTGCATAGGTATCTAGGAAATAGTTACTTCCAAGTGAATCTTCCCTAGATACCTAAAATCCATTTTATTATGATCCATTTCGCGAAAATATAGATTGTGCCAAAGATACAAAATTGTTTTCTTTTTTTTTATTCTAACTCGAAAAAGAAGAAGAGGAAAAAATTCTCGAAAAAGAAGAAGAGGAAAAAATTGCAATGGATTTAAAACGAGAACTTATTCTTAGGTAAATCAATTGGGAGATGCTTCTCTAGAGTGTCCCATATCTGTCTTCCATCTTCCATACGAAAACTGTCAATTCTCATAAGATCTTCTTCAGTCTTACTCAAAAGGTCCAATAGTGTATGTATATTGGCCCTTTTGAGACAATTATACGTTCTAGAAGGCAATTCTAATTGATCAATAAAAATACAATTCAATGGAATTCCTTTTTTGTTTTTCTTTAGATTAGTTAATTTTTTTTGAAAGGTTAAAAGGGGTGGAGTAAACCTGTTTTATTTTCTTCGAAACTAGTGCCCTCTTCCTCCGCGTGTAGAAAAGGAAGAAATAAATCAATCAAATTACGAGAAGCCTCATAAAGCGCTTCCTTAGGGGTTAAACTTCCATTCGTCCATATTTCTAGAAAAAGTATCTCGTGTTTTTCATTTCCATTCCCACAAGAAAAAATACTATAATTCACATTTCGAACAGGCATGGATACAGCATCTATGGGATAACTTCCATCTTGAGAGTTCTTTCTGAGTTCCGTGTGATATCCGCGATCTCTCTTGATCTGTAACTCAATACAGAAATCAATGGGCTCTGTCAAGTTAGCTATAGGTTGTGCCATATCAACGATCTCTACGGAAGGCGGTAAGATGATATCTTGAGCAGTTATGTATCTAGGACCTTTGACACAAATTGATGCGTCTCTAACTCCATAGAGATTACTTCTCAATACAATTTCTTTCAAATTTAGTAAAATTTCTTGTACAGATTCTTCAATACCTGCTATTGTAGAATATTCGTGTGGCACGCTCCCAAATTTTGCACGTGTGATACATGTTCCTTCTATTTCTCCAAGTAAAGCTCTTCGCAAGGCAATACCGACGGTATCCGCTTGACCTTTTCTAAGCGGGGACAAAATGAAACGACCATAATAAAGACGCTTACTATCTAATCTTGATTCAACACACTTCCACTGTAGTGTTTGAGTGGATCCTGCTACCTCCTCTCGAACCATAATAGACTAGTATTATTATTTGATCATTGAATCGTTTATTTCTCTTGAAAGCGGTTTAATTCTTTTACAGACGTCTTTTTTTAGGAGGTCGACATCCATTATGCGGCATAGGTGTTACATCGCGTATACAACTTAATCGTACACCACTTTTAGCAATGGCTCGTAATGCGGCATCTCTTCCACTACCAGCACCCTTTACCATAACTTCTGCTCGTTGCAAACCCACTGTACGAATAGCATCTACTGCTGTTCTTTGACCAGCATAGGGTGATGCTTTTCTTGAGCTTTTGAATCCACAAGTACCCGCGGAGGACCAGAAAACCACCCGACCCTGCGGGTCTGTAACAGTTATAATGGTATTGTTGAAACTAGCTTGAACATGAATAACTCCTTTTGTTATTCTACGTGCACTCTTCCGTAAACTAAAACGCGCATTCCTACGCAAACCAATACGCACTTTCCTACGTGAACCAATTTTTGGTATAGCTTTTGTCATATTTTATTATCTCATAAATATGAGTTAGAAATAACAAAAAGAAAAAAGATACAAAGATATCCGTTTCAGGGTAAAATATATCCTTTACTTTCATTTTTTATTTGGAATTTGGACATTTCCGCGGGTACTTTTTTTACTTTTTAGAAAGTAAAGTTCTTTTTCGAAAGATTACCCCTGTCTTTGTTTATGCTTCGGATTGGAACAAATGACTCTAATTCGTCCACGCCTACGAATCAGTCGACATTTTGTACAAATTTTACGAACAGAAGCTCTTATTTTCATATTTACGTATTCCTTTCTTAAACTATGAATCTAATCTTTGGGAAAAAATAAGTCTCTTCGCTTGAATTTTGGAACTTTGAATTTATTACCTTAGAAAAAAAAAACTAATCCTTTGAATCTTTGGTATCCTTCAAATCTTCGGTATCCTTCAAATCTTCGGTATCCTTCGAGTCTTCGGTACGCTTCGAATCCTTATGGGGAAGTCTATAAATTATACGTCCCTTGCTTGAATCATAACGACTTACTTCAATTTTGACCCTATCCCCCATCAGTATTCGTATAGAACTAGACCGGATCTTTCCTGAAATATAGCCCAGGATGATGGTGTCATTCTCTAGGCGAACGCGGAACATTCCGTTGGGTAGGGCTTCCGTAACTAAACCTTCGAAAGTGACTTTTGCTTCTCTCGGTTTTTTTTTTTCTCTCCTATTTTTTTTTTCTGTCATATTTTTTTTTTTCTCCTATTTTTCTATTTTGATTTTCAAATAAAAAAAAACGTTGTATTTTTATTTGAAAAATAGGAAGTTCGAGATAGAATTCGGGTACTATAGGAGGGGCGATTACCATATATAACATAAGACTTCTCCCCCAATTCTGTTTAGTCGAGCTTCTCGATCTGTCATTATACCTCGAGAAGTAGAAAGAATAGCAATTCCCATTCCGCCCAAAACTTTAGGAATTCCTTGATAGTTGGCATAAATTCGTAAGCCGGGTCGGCTGATACGCTTTAAAAAGGTTCTAGTTCTATATATTCCTTTTCTAGTCTTTCTCTTTTGATGTCGCAAAGTTGAAACCAAGAAATATCTGTTACTTTCCTGATGTTTCCGAACACTTTCAATAAAACCCTCTCGTAGAAGTATTTTAACAATGTTTTCGGTAATATTTGTAGATACTACTCGAACTGTTCCTTTTTTATTCATGTCCGCGTTTCTTATAGAGGTTAGTAAATCAGCAATAGTGTCCTTGCCCATAAGACTCTAATTCTAGGTTCCTCCTAATTTTTCTATAATCAACATGTTTTCTTTTTTTTTTTTTTCTTTTAATTTTGGATTTTAAAGCATATACGTGAAACACAATCTACTAATTTTTTCTTTGATCTATATCTTGCCTACTAGTATTTATAATACTTCAGGAGCTAATGAAACTATTTTAGTAAAATTCAATTCTCTCAATTCCTCGGCGATCGCGCCAAAAACTCGAGTTCCTTTTGGATTTCCTTTTTGATCAATGATAACCGCTGCATTGTCATCATAGCGTATTATTATACCGTCTTCGCATTTGAACTCTTTACATGTACGTACAATTACAGCTCGAATTACTTCGGATCTTTCTAGAGGCATTTGGGGCACTGCGTCTTTGATTACAGCAACAATAACATCACCAATACGAGCATATCGCTGATTACTAGCAGCTCCTATGACTCGAATACACATCAATTTTCGAGCTCCACTGTTATCTGCTACATTTAAAAGGGTCTGAGATTGAATCATATTATTTTGATTTCAATTTGTTATTTCAATGCAAAAGGATGAAAGAAATATTGTCTTTCCAGAAAGAAAAACCTGGTTTTTATCTTCAATACTCCTTTTGGGGTTCTATATCTCTAATCGAAGAAATTGACTTCGTATGGGCATTTTACTGGCAGCTATGGAGATAGCTGCTCTAGCTACAGTTTCGGATACTCCGCCCATTTCATAAAGTATTCGACCTGGTTTAACAACGGCTACCCAATATTCGGGGGATCCCTTTCCTGAGCCCATACGTGTTTCCGTGGGTCTTAGTGTAACCGGTTTGTCGGGAAATATACGTACCCATAGTTTTCCACCACGACGTGCATATCGTGTCATTGCTCTTCGTCCTGCTTCTATCTGTCTCGACGTGATCCAAGCGGGTTCAAGTGCTTGAAGAGCATATCTACCAAAACAAATACGATTGCCTCGGCTGGATTTTCCTTCATTCTTCCTCTATGTTGTTTACGAAATCTGGTTCTTTTGGGGTTATAGTCGATGGTTCTTTCTTAGTTCCATCTCTACTGCAAAACTGGACATGAGAGTTTCTTCTCATCCAGCTCCTCGCGAATGAAATGAGAAAGCATGCAAATTTCTCTAATTCCATAATATTCAAAAATATTACGGATAGATGCACATTAATAGATAATAGAAAAAGTTAGGGTTTTTTTAATATTTAATATTGAATTTGTTAAAATAGAAAAATATATAGTCAAGAAAGAAGATCTAGAATATATCTAGATGTGTGTGTCTATTTATCTATATTCTATATTTATAGATAATGTAATCCTTCTTAAAAAAAAAATCTCCTTATTTTTACTCTTATTGAATCGCGGTAAAGTATTCTAATTCAATAAAGATTTCGCGGGCGAATATTTACTCTTTCCTGTCTTATTTGTTAATTTATATTATAACCTTACCAAATAAGGCAATTTTTTTGGTTTGTTCCGCCATCCCACCCAATGAAGTATTAGGATTCTTTTCAATAAAATCCTATGCAGTCATAGGTTCTGTCGTTCCCACTACTTCTCCTTTAATGGTTAGGTCTGAATTCCACAATGGAGCTTCCAAAAAATTTCTTTCCAAGTCAATTTTCTCAGTTTTATTAACCCGGGCCGCTCTTTATTATTGCTTCAAATTTGTATTTCTTGTTTCGAGTTACGATTTCGAATTCTCTGTTATTTTTATTATATTGATGCTTTATCACATTGCCTTTTATGATGTAATTCATAGACCATACATATTGGAATCCTATATCTTTCTTATTCCTCTTCTTTCTTTCTATCATCCCTCCTTTTATCCACATCCCTTTAGTTTTGCTTCACAACCTAGAATCCGTTTTCTTTTTTAGAGATAAAATTGCAGTTGCTACAACTATATGATAGATCTACTCATTTATGATAGATATATTTATTCATATAGTGACTGTTTCTTAGTTAGGATCTCGACAATACGAAGCAATAGGTTGGTTATTAGTTAATTTTCTATAATTACTAAGTTTTTTCTTTTTATAGTAGGGTTCAATCAATTTTTTTTGAATCTCCATTTTCGACTCTAAAGAAAAAACTAACGAGTCACACACTAAGCATAGCAATTATATTAAAAGATTTATCAATTTTCATTAAATCTTATAGAAAGAGGTAGAATTTCTTCTTTTTTTTCGGGGATTTCAGGAAAAATAAGGCTCTTGTCATTTTTTATTCTATCACTGAACAGAATGGGAAGACAAAGCTAATTATTCTTCGTCCACAAATATCCAAATTTTTACACCTAATACTCCATAGATAGTTCGAATTGGATAGCAGCAATAATCAATTTTAGCGCGAATTGTTTGGAGGGGAAGTCTACCCTTTTTGATGCATTCGGCACGTGCAATTTCTTTCCCTGCGAGACGACCTGCAATTTTTACTTTTACTCCCCTTATATCTGCTTTTTTAGTTAATTCAATGGCTTTTTCATTGCCTTTCGGAATGAAACTCTATTTTTTAATTGGAAAGCTATATATTCTGCAAGAATGTTAGGTTGTCTATAAGGTTCTTTAACTTTTTCAATAGCAATATTAAGTCTCTGGTTTACAGAATTAACTTCCTTTTGTAGATCTTTCTCTAATTCTTCGATTGCTCCTTTTTTCTTTAATAAATTGGGGAATCCAATATGGATTATGACGTGGATCGTATCGATTTCTTTTTGAATTTCTATATGTGTAATTACTTCGGAACTTGAGCCTGAGTCCATTTTTCTATTATGTGTAATTACTTCGGAACTTGAGTCTGATTCTATTTTTCTATTCGAGCCTTTTTCCTATTCTTTTGTATATAGTTCTTGATACAATTCCGTATTTTTTATCTTCCTGTAGACCTTCAGAATAATTTTTGGTTGTGCGAACCAAAAGAATGGTGATTTTGGGTTGTACCAAGTCTGAAACCGAGTGGATTTATTTTTTGTCCCATATTTTTCTATTCTATTTTTTTATTGGGAATCGAAATCTTAGATGGATCTAAAGATTATTTAGATTTCTTTACTATATTTAGTACAATTGTTATATGACACATGGTTTTTTTATGGGAGAACTACGTCCTCGAGCTCGAGGTCTGAATTTTTTCATAATAGTACTCTTACTGACTTCGGCTTTAGTGATGAATAAATTCGCTTTGTCGAAATCCCTATAATGAGTAGCATTTGCTGCTGCCGAATAAACCAACTTTAGGATGGGATAAGATGCTCGATAAGGCATGAGGTTCAGTATCATAACAGTTTCTTCGTAGTAACGCCAGCGAATCTCATCAAGAACTCTTTGTGCTTTGAAAACAGACATATGGATGCGTTTTTGTGCTTTGAAAACCCGTTCGAACTTAAGTAGACGATCGGTTGGAACTTTCCTTGCGAGTTTCCTTAGCCCACTCTTCTTCTTCTTTATTCTAGGGGTATACTTTACCAGTTTGAAACTTGTCATAAATAAGGTTATTCTCCGCCTATCTTTTTTTTTTATTTTGAATCTTTCTATTCTGAATTCAGTTAACGACGAGATTTAGTATCTTTTCTTGCACTTTCATAACTCGTGAAATGCCGAGTAGGCACGAATTCCCCCAATTTGCGACCTACCATAGGATTTGTTATGTAAATAGGTATATGTTCCTTTCCATTATGAATCGCGATTGTATGGCCAACCATTGCGGGTAGAATGCTAGATGCCCGGGACCACGTTACTATTGTTTCTTTCTCCTCCTTCATATTGACCTTTTCGATTTTTGCCAATAAATGATGAGCTACAAAAGGATTCGTTTTTTTTCGTGTCACAGCTGATTACTCCTTTTTCCATTTTAAAGAGTGGCATTCTATGTCCAATATCTCGATCGAAGTATGGAGGTCAGAATAAATAGAATAATGATGAATGGAACAAAGAGAAAAATCCTTTAGCTGGATAAGGGGCGGATGTAGCCAAGTGGATCAAGGCAGTGGATTGTGAATCCACCATGCGCGGGTTCAATTCCGTCGTTCGCCCATCGCATTATTGCAAATTCCAAAATGCAATTTTCCATATTCCTAGTTACTTATTTACTTACGGCGACGAAGAATAAAACTATCACTATATTTTTTCCTTTTCCTAGTTCTTCTTCCAAGCGCAGGATAACCCCAAGGGGTTGTGGGTTTTTTTCTACCAATGGGGGCTTTCCCTTCACCGCCCCCATGGGGGTGGTCCACAGGGTTCATAACTACCCCTCTTACTACGGGGCGTTTACCTAGCCAACACTTAGATCCGGCTCTACCCAAACTTTTTTGGTTCACCCCAACATTACCCACTTGTCCGACTGTTGCTAAGCAATTTTGGGATACCAAACGGACCTCCCAGATGGTAATCTTAAAGTGGCCGATTTACCCTCTTTTGCAATCAGTTTCGCTACAGCACCTGCTGCTCTAGCTAATTGCCCACCCCTTCCACGTGTGATTTCTATGTTATGTATGGCCGTGCCTAAGGGCATATCGGTTGAAGTAGATTCTTCTTTTCTCTCAAAAAACCCCTTCCCAAACTGTACAAGCTTCTTCCAAAGCATACAGCTTTCTAGATGTATATGACGATCTCTAGACAGATGGATCTTATATGAATCGTATGATGAAGTACCACATGAGTGGATATATAGGAAAGGAATCCAAATCTGCCGAATCGCTCATGTTATGATCTTCTACATCCTAGGTCTCCGCGTTCCGTCATCTGGCTTATGTTCTTCATGTAGCATTCAGATCGAATGACTCTATGAAATTACGTCGATACTTCCACATATTATGGGTAACGTAGGAGACATCCCTATTTTCCCCGGGGGTCTTAATTACCACTGCTTAGCTTTCAATTCGCCTCTGACCATCAAATTAAATGTGAATAACCCGTCCTCCTCTCTTTGAAACAAGGGGCGCTTCCGGTTCTGTGCGTGCTTCAAACAATTTTGTCTTCTCCATATTACCATATCTCTAGAGTCAATAATTTTCTATGAGGAACTACTGAACTCAATCACTTGCTGCCGTTACTCAACAGTTTTCTGTTGAGGTCTATCCCGTAGAGGTAGTCAAATTGGATCAGTGATCGATTTCTAGGTTTCGTCGTAAACCTAATTGGTTACTTCAATTACGTAAATCAATAGTTCAAACCGCACTCAAAGGTAGGGCATTTCCCATTGATATAGGAACTTTTGTACCAGAAACAATAGTATCTCCAATTATAGCCCCTCTGGGATGTAAAATATATCTCTTCTCACCATCCCCATAGTGTATGAGACAAATGTCTGCATTTCGATTAGGGTCGTATTCTATGGTTACGATTCTACCAGATATGTCTTTTTGATTCCGTCGAAAATCGATTTTACGGTATAGGCGCTTATGACCTCCCCCTCTATGCCTTGCGGTAATGATTCCTCTGGAATTACGACCTTTACCACAACGGTGCCGTCCATGGATCAAATTATTTCGTGGATTGGATTTCACTTGCCTGTCTACGGTTCCCTTGCGTGTGCTCGGGATAGGTGTTTTGTATAAATGTTTCGCCGTATTATTAAGTATTCTCCTTTAGTTTTTTTCTCTATCTAGAAGTGGAATAGAATAACCCGGTTGAAGGGTAATGATCATACGTCTGTAATGCATTGTATGTCCCAGAATAGGTCCCATTCTTCTACCCTTTCTGGGTAGTCGATGGCTATTCACAGCTACTACCTTAACACCAAAGAAGAGTTCGACCCAATGCTTTATTTCTGTCTTAGTGAATCCCGATTCGACATTAAAAGTATATTGATTCTTTCCCAATAAACGAAGACTTTTTTCTGTAAATACTGCGTATTTGATTCCATCCATAAATCGACTTTCCTCCTATGCTCTGAGTTCCAGTATCGATAAGAATTCGAGTTCTTATTGTTCTTATGTTATGGTATGAATATACCATACCAATTCGTTATGTATGGATGATGGATGAGATTCCATGGATAGAGAGCCAGTTCCAATAGACTTATGGAACGTTCCCGTTCGCGTGCATCCAGCAGGAATTGAACCCGCAAATTTACCAATTATGAGTTGGGCGCTTTAACCATTCAGCCATGGATGCTTAACAGGGATCATCGTACATCGTAAATAACCAATTTTCATATAGAAAGACATATCATAGAAAAATGAAATCGAAAATATTCGGAGATGGCAAATATTCGGAGATGACTATGAAAACACCTCTCTGGATCCTCGAATTGAAAGAGAGATTGAGAGGGATCAAGAATCCTAATTCTCGCTATTTGGAATGGATCCAATTCTATTGAGTCTGACTCATAGTGATCATTTCTCTTTAGCAAAGAATGACAAAAGACGAGACTCTACTAGTCTTCACTCTTGTGGTTTCCTCTGTTTCTGTTTTCTTATTCGGGATCTTGCTTTTCATGGTTCTCATCTCTGCAACTCGCGATTTTCGCGAGAGAACCAAATCCAAGTTGGTGAAGATCATGATTTGGGCTGGCATAGTAGTTATTACCTTTGCAATTGCGGTTCGAATCTATCCGATCTTTATCTTTTTGCTCAAAGAACGAATAAAACCCCTTGTCGAAGCCCTTTATGATAAGCTTCCCTGGATCTGGGAAGTTTCTCTTTCACGGTATTGGGATCGTTTGATCGATTTCCTTGATCGCTACTTACGGGCGTGCGCTCAA
>JAYEVE010000115.1:0-31132 GCA_036346375.1 Guadua angustifolia
CATATATTGTTTTCATATATAAAATAAGTATATACACAAATTATGCTATAAAAGTGGACTTTGATGAAATTTTTAATGGAACTTTATTTGAAGTATTTTATAATCATTATTAGAGTATGCTCAAAAGAATAAAGAGGTATGATTTTTTTGTTTAAGCTATATATGTAAGGTGGGGAGTCACGTACTTTCAAGAGAATGGAACTATATATATATGTATATGTATATATATATATATATATATATATATATATGTATATATATATATATATGTATATATATAGGAAAATGGTTTTATACTCCTTGGATTACGTACTCCCACCTCCATTATACTGCTTAAATAATATTATTATACCTCTTTATCCTCTTGAGTATACTCTATCTGATTATAAGCTACTTCAAAATGAGTTTCATTTAAAATTTCATCAATGTTCACTCTTTATAGCATAATTTGTTTATATATTCCTTTTATATATATAAAAGGTATATAAAAATAAAGGGCTCGATGAATTGTTTTAATCATATTGTATTAAGTATCTTATAATTATTATTGAGTGTACCCGAAAGTGATACCATCTGGTACAGTTAAGCTGCTGTTCATGACGTGGCTGGAGCTCCCATACTTCAGGGAGCAGCATTCATCTATTTCAAGTTTGTGAGAGAGCAGGTGAAGAAGCATGGCCTAATGGTTGCAAACTGTTGCAATCTCTACTAGCATTAGCGACATGGACAGTTATAAGGACAAGTCTCCTTCCCCTTCTCCCAAGGAGAAGAACAAGAGAAAGTTGCTGTCCTTTGGTCTGCATTCTGCAACGACCTTTTGATCTTGCTACGTGTTATATACTCCCTCTAATCATAAATAGTTATCATTTTGAATATCAATATGGTCTCTACAAAATTGTTTGACCACTAATTTCTATTATAATATATTTATGAAATCTAGTAAAATTATAATGTTATGAAAATATTTTTTAAGATAGATCTATATATATGATTTTTATGTATCTAATATAAATATTTAAAAAGATATTGGCAACAAAGTTTTAAAAGTTTAATCAGATCTATTTCCAAAACGATAGCTATTTGTGACCAGAGGAGTACATTTTTGCGTGATGTGCAGCTTGCCCATTTGTAAGGGTAAGTGTTTTGGTTATGTTTTCCTGCACTGTTTGTTAATTTATAATCCAAATTTAGAGAGAAGGTCAACTTCTGCCGAAACGTAGCGGAGGCCCGTCGCCGGTAGGTCGCCACCATCTATATATACCTTCTTGTAAGCCGCACGGGACGATTTGTTCCTTAGGTTTGTAACTCTCCAGAAAATAGTGAAGATTTGCCGGCTGGCGCCTGTGGTTTTTTCTCGCAAGAGTTTTCCACGTTAAATTCATGTCTCTTATTCTTTTTTGATTTGATCTTCTTCAGCTGTTTTACGTGTCGTTTATCTAACACTGTTCATGGCATTCACACGACACAAGGACTTCTGTTTGTACCCTTACCCTAGTATTATTGTAACGAATAAAACCGTTTTTTCACTGTGTCGTGTGTGGGCGTTCTGTCTTTATGTAAATCCTAGTCGAAGAACTTCATTCTTGAAAAATACTGTAAAATAATTCCGTAAATGGATTCAGATTGTGTGATTCAAAGGCCAGAGAACAAGCTATGGACAAAACTGTTTTCGAGGAAAAGGGTTAGCTTACTTCTGGTACACTTGTCAGCAATTGGCGGCCGATGGATGCAAAACCACCTTTTTTTTTTTTTCAGCGCTACCAGCAGTATAAAAATAAGAGAAGCCACCAGGATTAGTTTAAATGGTTGCACCCATTATAGCGCTAGAGATTGGAGCCCTCCCACCAGTCACTTGCGACATTTGCGAAAAAGCTCCTCTATTTCTTCGAATTACAGATAGGTCCCTGCAGATTACGGATAGGTTCTGCGCGATTTTTTGTGAGGGGAAAATTTTTTTCCGTTCATCGCGTTTGGGTCCTTGGTGCGCCGTTTTACGGAAAAACCCTCCGTTAAATTCAAATCACGAGCAAGCCCTTTTCTAATTTTTCGGAATAGCGAACAGGTCCAAAAAAATAACAAAAAGGCCCTTGCTCCTTACGTCTAGGTCCTTTCTCCGTTTTTCCCGGGAAAAATATTTTCATCACTTTTCTAATTTTTAAGAAACGGAATCAAAAAAACCAAAAAAATGGTCCGAGCTGACCTTTTAAAAAGGAAATACATAAAAAAAACAGCCGCACTTTCCTTTTAAAAAAACAAAAAAACACATATTCGACTGCAATTTCCTAAAAAAACACGCATCGACAAAAAAAACACAGATTCGTTGAAAGTTTATAGCGACTTATGGATTTGCCAACGGGTCATAACCGCGGGTTTTTTTTTAAAAAAAACGTAGATTCGTCCATAGATTTATAGCGACCCATAGATTCGCCGGCGGGTCCTAACGACCCATTTTTTTTGACCAAAAAACCAGATTCGTCGAAGGTTTATAGCGATTCATAGATTCATTTACCGTCCGAAAGCAACCTTTTAAAAAGGAAATACATAAAAAACGGCCGCACTTTTCTTTAAAAAAACATAGATTCGACCGCAATTTCCTAAAAAAAACACGCATCGACAAACAAAACACAGATTCGTCAAAGGTTTATAGCGACTTATGGATTTGCCGACGGGTCATAACCGCAGGCTTTTTTAAAAAAAAAACGTAGATTCGTCCAGAGATTTATAGCGACCCATAGATTCACCGACGGGTCCTAACGATCCATTTTTTTAGCAAACACAAAAAACAAAAAAACGATCAAATATCCTGAAATGCGTAAAAAAACAACCACGGTTTTCTAAAAAAAACACAGATTCGTCTACAGAACGGCGCAGCGTAACGCGCTATTATTGCTAGTAATTCATGAAGCACTTAACAGTTATAGTCGTAAGGATTTTTCGTATATCCATCTGTATTAGGCCCTGTTTGTTTCGGCTTTTTTACTGGCTTAAAAGCCAAAAAGCTAAAAGATGAAACAAACAGATAGCTTTTAAGCTGGGCTTAAAAAAAGCCAAAAGTCTTCCATGAACTAAAAGCCAAAAGCCAATGTGAGGTGGCTTTTTTTGGCTTTTACGGATTGAAATTTGTATCTGCCATTGAAGTTATAACATATTTACCCACCAATGCCATTCATATATAAAGAAACTTCTTTTGTTTTTTTGCTCCTCTCTTCCCATGATGGCCTGATCTCCCTGGCGCATACTCCCTCACGGCTCCTCCTGGCGACTAGGGTTTAGCGGGATTTCTAGCGACGGCGCCTCCTCCACAACAACCACCAGGCCGCCTCCTCCGCCCGACTCCTCACCCCTCATGAGACTCGTGGCACCCTTCCCACGACAAGCCAGTGGCGCCTCCTCGCTCGGCTCCCTCATCTCAAGACGACACCGTGGCCTCCCCATGACAAAGGTGGCGCGCCTCCTCCCCATTTTTAAGAAATCATTCTAGGCCCTGTTGATGTCTCTGATATTTTTCCCTTTCCGTACTTGGATTTTTGCTAAAGAACAAAAAAAGTGATCTAAACAATGTGATTTGTTAGTTTTTATTCATAATTAGCATGTCAGCATTGGATCATTCCCTTGGTGGACTGAAAATGTAGCACCGGATGTAAAGTAAATCATTGTTCTTTGGTACTGATTAGGCCAAAGTGAGCTTCAGGGTGATTTTATTCTGCATCTATTGGAGGTAGATCTTGGTAAATCCAAGTAGCATGCCTCCGGAGAAATATTGCTTTGGCAACAGGATCAGGAAATAAAAAAAGTATCACCCGGTCGATTGGCTTGCATGCCTAAGGAATTAAGGACCAAGGAGGTCTAGGTGTTCTTGATCTGAATATTGTGAACATTAGCTTTATTGGTGAGTGGCTAAAGAAAATGGAAACTGAATCTAGGCTGTGGCAAGAAGTCTTGAATCTCACGGCTTGGCTTGAATTGATCTCAAGCATGTACACCATGGTACTAGTCAAGAAGCTCACGGTTTGCCTTGGCTTCAATTGATCTCAAGCCAGATCAAGGGCATCTGCTCTCTCCCTCTCTCTCACAATCTTAAAAGGGTATTTCAGACTTTTCAACAATAAGATATACTACCTAACCCATAAAAAAGCCAAGGTGCCAAACAACGTGTCTTGGCTTAAAAGCTCATTAAGCCAAAAAGCTGGCATTAAGCCAAAAGCCAAAAAGCCTAAGCCGAAACAAACAGAGCCTTAATCAATAAGAAAAAATCTATCCATAACACCTCAACTCTTCCTACGATTTAACTTTCATCTCTAACGTTCAATACCGTTTAAAACTCGTCCCACATTTGGCAAAGCCGAAGCAAATATCGTCCCGAGCCTGGTCTTATGAGTGATTTTGAGCAATGGCAGACCCAGAACTAAATTTTAGGAGGTGCTAATCGGCTTGTAGCCCGCCACGCTGTCGCCCTCTTCTGCTCTATCCTTAGCTAGCTGCTCTTCTGCACATCGAGGGGTAGGATGTGCCCTAGCCCCTAAATCCTCCGTTGGGTCCACCACTGATTTTGAGTGATATGGCTGCCACATCATAAGTTTTGTCATCTACTACATCAGCTTACCCTGCATGTCAGCCCCTTCTCTTCCTTACCTCATCACTCTTCCGCGCTGATATGGTTTACCACTCTTCCTCACTTCCTTACCTGATCACTCTTCCCCGCTAACATAGTGGATCATTCTTGACATGGCAGTCACGCCACTCAAAATCACTCACAAAGTCGGCCTTGTGAGGTGACTTGCTCCGATTTTGTTAGTTGAGGGACAAGTTTTAAATGGTAATTGAGAGTAGGGACGAAAATTAAACAACATCAAGTGTTGTGGACTACATATGGACTTTTCCTTATCGATATGTTTCAAATTATAAGGTGTATTTCGAGTACACATAAGAACTAATAAAGAAGGCTACACAAATAAAATAATTGAAAAGGGACATGATTTTAGTGTTGTTGTTTGCGTTGGAAACAATAAGCAAGTTAGTCTAAATGTTATAAACAGGGAGAAGGCTAGATAAGAGCAAAATCAAGAGCCTGTTTGTTTTTGTTTTTGATTTGGGATTTTAGCCTCAAAAGCAGAATAAAAAACTAATAATCCGATTCTAGAAATCAGCAACCACAATCTAGAATCAGCTTTTTAAAGAATCCAAAGCATAACAAACAGACCCTAAATTCCTCAAGAAAAAGGATTTGTCCCAAATTTAGAGGCTGAAATTGTTATAGGTGCTCTCCGAAACCTTAATAGAGACCCTTTGTGTCATGTCAGTTAGTATGTATGAACCATAATATGGGTTTAAGCTTTAGCTGGGCTGGTTTCAGAGTTGGTTTAAGCCTGGGTTGGGGTTGAGCCGGGCTTGGATTATTGGGCTTGAAACAGGCTTGCGCTGAGATGCGTTCTCTTGATAGCACCCACAATTGAATTCTTTTTTATTTAATTTATCTAAACAATATTTTTGCATCCATCATTAGCAGTAATAGTTTTATATCATCAGCCATTGGTGGCCGATGGATGCAAAAGTAATAGTTTTATATCAGCAGCAGCATGCACGACATTTGGAGCTTCATCGACTGCCTCGCACGCGTAATACTCCCTGTTTACTTTTATAAGCGCTATTTTTTTAACGTTCTTATTTATAAATATAAGATTTATATGTAGATTTAATAAGACCTTTTCTTCTATATTTTTATTTATTTTCTTCCATTTATATGCATTTATTCATTATCACCCATACAAAATATATTTTTCATCTTCCAAGACAATTAAATAGGGGGTTTCTAAGTCATTTTTTCTCGTATCTTCCTCAATTTCAATGTAACCTTAATCTCTATGTAGAGTTAAATTTATACAAAGTCAAAACATGCCTTATAAAATTAAACAGAGCGAGTACGGTGACAATGGAGTGCAATGAATATGTTCCCGAGTCGGACTGCAGCTGCGCTGCCGTACGTGGTGGACCAGTAGATTAGGAATAGGTTCGGCTTCTGTTTGTATCCGATAGAATCTGTTTCTTGTATGCGACGACCCCTGTAATTGTATGACTATATATTTTTCATGAATACAAGCTAAAGGCATCGTGGATTCGCAGCCTTTCTTGCATTTCGTACCTTCTTATGCACCGGAAAGGAAAGCAAAAATAAAAATTTACTGACATTTGCAATGCATGGGTTTAATTCTTGTAAAATTTTTAAAGCAAAGTTACGACCAGCTTGAGGTTATTCTTGAACTAAAATATTTAAAAACATCATACTAAGCTGTTATATATCATCTTCTCTATCCACTTTCACCCTTTTCACTTCTATCTTCCCTGCTCACTTCCCCCACTCCTTTCCTTCCTCTTTGACACAAAAAATTCAGATTAAAAAATTTTAAATAGAAAGTTCCAACTCAAAAAATCTTAACTAGGTAAAATTTGAACTCTAAAAATTACAAGTTGGAAATTTTCAATTCGATCAGTTCTATTGTGTATCTACAATCTTCATCTTTGGTTGTGCATGAAACAAAAGTATATCATGATGTTGTTGCTAATCTCGAGATCCGAACAGCTGGAAAATGATATTGATGTGCACTTAGCACCACTGATTGAGGATTTGGTAACATTGGGGAACGAGGGGGTTGCGGTGTGGGATGCATATAAAGATAGAACTTCATCCTATGAGCTATGATATTTTGTACCATAAATAATTTTTCGGTCCTTGGTAATTTGACGGGCTACAGTATGAAGAGAGCCAAAACGTGTTCTATTTGTGAAGAGTAGACTGAGAGCTTGTGGCTTCTGAATTCTAAAAAACTATGTACATGGGTCATTGTAGTTTTCTACATCGAAGTCATTGATATTGTAAAATAGATGACAAATTTGATGGGAAGAGGGAAATTTGTTCAGCTTCACTGCCTATGAGTGAAAGGCAAATATATTCACGTATGGAGTATATCGATGTTCAGTATGAAAAAAGTCGTAAATCTGTGTATCAACTAGTTGCACTCATGGTCTGTATTGCAATGTCAGGAGGCTCAAAAGATGATGTTGTGGCATGTAGTTGTCTACATGCTACAGTTTGAGAGTTCTTCATCAAGCGTGTATGGAGATTTCAAACAAGATTGTGTTATCATACATGGCGAGTACGTGCTGAAAGGCCATACTTCTTTCGAGAGGTATCCATTTGTGACTTTCGATATTTGGGAGGAGTTCACAAGGATAAAGAGTACACCTAAGGTGGAGGAGCAAAGAGAGAAGAACATCACTATCCAGAGGCAAAACACACACGCGCACCACCTTGATTCCAAAGGATATGAAGGGAAGAAGGCAGAGTAGGGGCGACTAGCCGAGGACTGTGCGAACTTTGGGACGGCGATGCCTTACTCCCACATATGTGAGGAGCAGATACACGATTGGGTATTAGTGAGGATAAAGAAAACCTCCGACGGTCAACTTGCAGTTCCAAATCCCGCAACTGTATAGATCGTCTCCACCATCATAAGACATCTAACTTAGTACATTACAGCCAACCATTAGCGTTGTATTTTAGAACTACTTTATATTTGCTCCTTGCGGGAGGAGGTAAGCCAACATAAAGTGCAGGAGATCTTTCAAAGCCAAGGGTCAAAGGACATTTTGTCTTCGGCCATCGAGAAGGCTGATTATAAGGGCCAGGTGCTTGTGAAGGATCGGGATGGCGAACAGATAGGGGGTGAATAGTCGCAATAAAATTTTTCCACACACAGTATTCCAAAAGACTAACACAAAGGATCACCCAAAAGGTTGAGGTTCTTGGTTAGAAAAGCTGGTAGTACCCTTCTGGAGTAGGTGAGAGTACCAGACTCAAAGGCTCCTCAAGAACAGACAGCTCAAACCAGAATAAGAATCAAAATAACTTTTGATCGGCTAAACAAAACTCCAAGAAACTTGGTAGATGAGATCTTGGGATAACGAGAAACTTGGTTCTCAAACCGATATCCAGGATTAATCCCAAAGATGCGACCTTTTTGCCCGAGAAGAAAGAACACTTCAAGAAGAGCAGAAAGAACAGGGAATTCGGTTCAAGACTTGCTCTTGGAATCTAGGAAAAATGAAAAGATCTTGGAAACTTATCACAGCAAACTAAAGGGCACAGAAAAGAAACACAGGATCAACAACTCAAGAACGCAAAGACACAAGAAGGAAAGAAATGCAGAAGGAGAAGAATCAACTTGCATGAAGTAAATTTGCGTAACTTAAATTGTGGAAAGTAACTTGCATAAGGTAAAAGACAATAAGTAAAATGCAAGTATTGAAATCTTTGAGTTGTAACTTGTATTCCTGGAAGGGAGGTTACACAGCCACACGCATAAAAGTGGGCAAAGCTCAACAGAGCGCTCAAAACCTCTAAAACCCCTCTGGGATCCTTCACATCGAAGGCAACCCCTCCACACGTATTTATACAACTCTCAGGCTACCTACCACCCTTAAATGTAGCTCTCAACCCTAGAGACTCATCTAAGTGCTAGGAAGAGCCCACTCACATAATCTGCAAGGGGAAACCCTAAACCCGCTAATACAGAGTTTTTCTTGCACGGCTCTCAAAGCATACTACTAGACCTGCTATTCCTATCAACTAGACCGTACTCCGACAGTTCTCATTGATCCGCGCAGCATCTAGCTAGTATCTGCACCTTTCCTTGCCTTCTTGGCTTGCCCAAACTCCGTCTCTGGTCATCTTCTAGCGATCTCCCAACCGTTCTGGACCTCCGATGCCCCTCGCCTAGTCCCGGCCAACTTCCGCCTCACCATGACCCAAAGACCGTCAGTCTCAAGCAACCATCAAAGACAAGGAAACCTTTCACATAGCAATGCTCATAAACATATTTGCTGATTAACTCAAAATAGTCACCACAACTTAATCACAACCAGTCGGCAAACTCGTATATTCTAGTCCACTCAGTTAATCCCCTGGCTAACCACTCGGCTAACCAGTTGGCTAACTAACAAAAGTCCTAAGGATGACTACCAGCGCCCCAAAGATTTTGGAAATTCAAACATAGCAACTTTACTGAGTCCTTGACGGAACTCTTGCCCACAACAGAGTACTCAATCAAAAAGGAAACCATCCAAGAAACTAAACACACGTAGCAAGGACTGGAGGCACTCGGCACTCGGCTTTCACCAAGGGACAAAAACCAGTCAAAAAGCTAGACATGCTTAGCAAAGACAAGAACCACTCGAAACACAGTACTTAGCAAAGAAACCAATCGGCAAGCTAAAAGAACTCAAAAAGGTCGGCAACACTTGGCACTCATTATTCACCAAGGAAGAAAACCGGTCGAGAGACTAAAAGTATTCAGCAAGGAAACATGCCTTGGTTGGGAACCATTTTATCAAAATGTTTCAAGTCATACTTCAATTCGGATCAACCTTTAATATAGTCTTTTACTTATCGGATCAACCTTTAATCTAGTCAATTACTCATCACACAAAGGTATAGACCTCCACATGGTCTTTCAGATTGCTGCAGGTGTGAGGAATACAAAGAGGTCCTTCTTCTAAGAGGACACTATTAGTGCCAGATCAAGATCATGGGAGGCACATGCGAGCACCTCAAGGACACACCGAGGAGGAGGTGAAGGAGGGATGATGGCACGTGAGGAGTGCTTGAGGGCTGAGATAAGGATGATGATATCCCAGTCGAATCAAATGGCCTTGCCTCTCGTAGAAAGGCACGTGTCTCGCCTCTAACAAATTGCATTTCCAAAAATGATTAGGCCTCCCTCGTCAAGGCAATAATTGTTTCTGACTTAAAGGTACGAGAGTAAGCTAAATAATATTTCTGATCAAGTTGCATGCTTCTAGTAGGCTCCTGCCAAGAGCTAGCTTGTCGTGATGGAAAACTAATTTCCTGTTGAGACTAGACACAGGTTGCATTTCCATGCAAACAGACTGACACGGTGTATAGTAACCCTTTAAAGAAGGGCTACATAAGGGTATAGGTGGACTATCTCTATGAAGACTTTTTATCTCATATGCTGGAGTTCCCTGAACGAAGATATCACCACTCTCGAGTAAGTACGGATGTTGTTCAAGTCGCTCACGACGGGTGTCTCACTACTTAAGGTAAAAATCCCGCATGTCATCTCGATCATTTCAGTACTGCAATACATTACATATGCATGTGCTTTGTAAGTTCTTACCATACTTGCACCTACTCTCACCACCATGACGAGTCCTCCATCTAAGTCGACTCCTACACAAAGTGTAGAGTTGGTGCACAAAAGGACTAGTACGATAGCCAAAGAACCACAGGAGATCTCGGAAACTTCTTCTATCAAGAAGGCAAAGTTGACAGAGATCACAACGCCCCCTCAAATATAAGGAAAGCCCCTTGTCCTGACCTCAAAGACTCCTTCTATCCAGAAAACAAAGTTGACAGAGGCTGGAGAGCCCTCTGAACATTATATGGGGTACGTAAATGGAAAGCCTCTTGGCCCTGGCAACGAATTGAATGCTCTAAGCAAGTGTGTTCACTTGCTCCATAGATGGTACATTGGCAAGGTGAATAAGGCCGGGCGTTACATCGATTTCAATGTAAGGATCGAAGGGGGACATTTTCATTGCCAGGAGTATGGGACATTCCCAGTGAGTTTTGAGAATCTGTTCTGTTTGTATAACTTGAAAGCCATCGATATTTCTACTGCACGATCCTAGACGCTGTGAGTATCGCACCATACAGCATGAGTCTATGACTGTTATATGATTTTGTATTATATTTTTTTAGTAATTGACAAGAGTTACATGATAATGAGGCACTGAACAGTGATGGGTCAACACCCAGTTGGGTTTGTCGACCCC
Source organism: Guadua angustifolia (assembly GCA_036346375.1). Lineage (NCBI taxonomy): Eukaryota > Viridiplantae > Streptophyta > Magnoliopsida > Poales > Poaceae > Guadua > Guadua angustifolia. The sequence continues at coordinate 10,852 of JAYEVE010000115.1, forward strand.
GAGATGGTGTCTATGACCATGGCTAGACTTCAATCAGAGTTCCTTGCTAACTATATATTAAGCAGACATTAGGCTAAGGCGAAAAATGACTTCATTCTATTCCCGTATCACCAGAAGTACTACTTTACCAATCAATTATTTGCATACACTTGAACCATATATGAACTTATTTTCTTACTATGCATACCATTTAATAAGCAACCATTGGATTCTATTTGTGGTCGCTCTGAGTGAAAATAAAGTCTACACTTTTAACTTGATTGAGAAAAGATCGATGGCCTACACAATTAACCTGTTTTTGCAGAAGTAATTACATTTTTCTAACTTAATACTTTTTGTATTTAACTAAGTTCATTTTTTGCCTCAATGATATCTCTCCAATGTTTGTAGGGGTTTCTTATCTTACATTGCTGAAGAAATGCGACACGATGATTAACGAGATGACCAGTTAGAGTGGAAGCGCTTTAAGGTACAAGTGCCTAGCATATGATTTTTTTATATCTATTTTTCATCTCTTAATTTGATTTTCTTTGTTCACAGTATCATTAACAAGGGTGTGACAACTTGTGCGGCTTCTACGTTATGCATCACATGCTAATCCTAGTCAGTGGTGCACACTTTTTCTCTAAGGTATATGTACATGCATAATACACTCTGTTTTTTACATATAAATTTTGAAACTTAAATTAGTACACTTATTTCTATTTTGTAGAAGATCGATATCTCCCTCAAGAGCTTACAAAACAAATATTTCAATAAATTACAAGACCACATATACCGTGGTGCCGATGAAATTTAGCGGAGGATCTGAGGTTTAGAGATCCGGCAGGTTCCTATTAGTCCATATGCAAACAATATTATATCATGTAAATGTGATATGTGTACTGACTATTAAGTGTGTTTGTGTTCTATATTGTGAATGAATATGATATGTATATTGTAAAGTGTTTGTTTTCTATATATATTGTGAATGTGATTTGCACATTGTGTGTAATCTATACTATTTTTGGAAGGATGAACAAAGAACAAACACCACATTACAATCCGTTCTATCTTAAAGTCAATTATGATGTGGGGGTAACATCACAATCGATTCTAATCCAGAAACAATTGTGATGTTCATCACAGCACAATCAATTCTCGCTCAGAACCGATTGGAATAACCATTAAGCACTGTCGGGTAAAAACAGACTATGATAGCGTCTTCTCATCACCGTCTAATAACTTTATATCATCACTAAAACCGACTGTGATGATAAAAAAAACTGTTGTGATGCATACATACACCTATGTATCACCAAACCCCGTGTAACGTAAATTCAACCAATGAAATTCAACACGACTTTTGTACAGTCGCACGTAATTTGTCTAGAACAGTGGATTAGACTGTGTGTCTGTCGAGCGACCAGTCATAGGAAATATATATAGCAATATATTTGGAGTTGGACTGGTACATTGTCGTCCGACACCTACCTCAACTTCGTAGTCCTACACCTACCTCGACTTCTAGGGTGTTGAATCCGTCAAACCCAAATCCATTTTCCTTGCAAATTGCGGTACGTCACCATTTCGCCCCCTATAACATCTAATCTTGTATATTATTCCGTGATATAAAAACAGTAATGTCTTTAGATGTAAGTACTAGTCCTCATGTCACAAAAGAGTAAGTTTTAGATAAATATAGTCAAACTTTCTGCACTGTGACTATCAATATCTCCATTAATATTTGGATCGGACACTTAAAGAAAGATATGTGCAAATTTGTCCTAAAAAGAACTTTCATAATTTCATAATTTAATTAGGTTTTATAAAATATATTTCAATTAATTCAAATTAACGATAAAACTTATATTTTGGAGACCACATAAATATCCAAAACATCAGTTTTATCCGATGGGAGGAAGCAATAAGTCCTTTAAACCTACTCTTTTTGAACGCTAGCTTGTCATTGTATGCCTCATTGTTCTAGCTAGTAGCAAGCTCTGCAGGAAGCATATACGAATATCATCCAGAGTAATAATAGAAATGGAGGCTTTTTTGTCTGCAGTTTTGGGTGAGCTGTTCAGCAGATTCATGTCATTCATGATCAGGCGGTACACCGAGCGGATGGCCGCGGGCGAGAAGCTCGAGCGGCTGAAGAGCGCGCTCCTGCGAGCTCACACCATTGTTGAGGAGGCCGCGGCGCGGCGCGTGACAAATGGAGGGATGCTCCTGCAGCTCTCCATTCTCATGGAGGCCATGTATCGTGGCCACTATGTGCTCGACAACTTCAAGTACCGTGCCACCCTCGCCGGGGCGCCATGGCCGCCGGACAAAGAAACGCTGCCTCTGTCGACGTCTAACTCCATCTCCGGGAAGCGGCGGCGCTCGGTGCTCAGTTCTGCAGCCATGGATGAGCTAAGAGCCGTCCTTGGAAAGTTAGAGAACTCCATTGCTGACATGGAGGAGTTTGTCATGATCTTGGGTAACTACCCTCGAATGTTCAGCCAGCCGTACAGCACGTACCTATTTGTGGACAACTGCATGTTTGGGCGCCAAACGGAGTTGCACCGGATCGTCGGCTTCCTGCTGCGGAAGGAGCCGGAGAGATCGTCGGCGGCAGGTCTGGATGTCCTGCCGGTCATCGGCCGGCGGGGAGCCGGGAAGAGAACCGTGGTTAAGCATGTCTGCATGGACGAGAGGGTGCGGTGTTCCTACCCTGTCATCATCCGCATATGCGGAGATGACCTTGACAACGCTCCAATGGCAATCAAGCGTCAAAAGAGTTTCCAAGGAGGAAGAAACTACAAAACACTTTTTATCGTCGAAGTCGACGGTGATGTCGATGAGGCGGCTTGGAGAAGGTTCTATGATTTCTGCTCGTTCAAACTGTGTATAGAAAATGGCAGCAAAATTATCATTACAAGCGCGACGGATATGGTCGTGAGGTTGGCGACGACCGGCCCGGTAAGGCTGCACTACCTGTCACCGGAGGAGTACTGGTACTTCTTCAAGACTCGCGCCTTCGGCGCCACCGACCCGGACGACCACCCAGAGCTGGCCGCCGTGGCCCTGGCCGTTGTGGCGGAGCTGAGGTGCTCGTTCATGTACGCCAACATGTATGGCGGCCTGATGCGCTCCAACATGGACGTCCATTTCTGGCGCGGGCTGCTCCGCGGCCTGAGAGGTCACATGCGCCGTCACCTCTCTATCTGCGGCGAGAACCCCATGGACCTCATCGGCAAGAACCGCCCGTCGTACGTGCACCCGATGGCCGCCGGCAAGGGCTGTGCCGGCGAGGTGTACCTCCTCTACAACTACCGCTCGACGGCTGAGGAGCGGGTGGGAACTCTTCCCCGTGTGAGCGTGCAAGACCTAATCGTCGGACGAGACGTTCCTGGCGACGAGAGGTTTGAGGTGCTCGGGTGGAGGTCTCACATACCACCACACTATTGCTACTTGGCAAGTTGCGAGAAGCGAAGGACAACGCGGCGGGGGTCGCCGGCGGCGAGGAGGAGGACGACGACGAAGTGTGAACAATGAAGTAGGGTGCGTGCCTCGTAGTAAAAATTGGCGCCTCGGCGGAGTTGACTTGCAGGACACTTTGTTGTCATTGTTGATCAAAGAGTATGTAGCTGATTAATTAACAGAACTAGTCAACGACCGTGCAACCACACTGACTACTTGTTTTCATTTCTTATTTTAATTTATTTTTGTATTTAATGTAATCAAGGCTTATTTCTAACTTAGATTAATTTAAATTGCTTCAAAATTCGAATCACTACTATAGAAATGGTCATCTAGATTGATTCTTTTTCGTCATGTAGGTTGGTTTTGATGGCGATATAAAATTCTTATACAGTGATGATGTGCGGCTATCATGGCCGGTTTTCAACTGATAGAGATATAGCATTATTTGTGTCTGTTCCAAGGTCAGAACTAACCTAGAAGATATATTATCTCTATCGGTTTCGAGCTAAAAACCGATAGAGATCATTAGAAATCTGTATCAGTTTCACAATTAGAATCAATAGAGAAATTATTATGATCTCTATCAATTCTTAGCGTGGAACCAATAGAAATTAGTGAATTATCTCTATTGGTTCCATGATCGGAACCGATAGAAATTACACATCTCTATTGGTTTCAAGAGTGGAACCAATAGCAATAAATTCTAAGCATCACCTTCACAGTATATTCAAATTCATAGTTTATTCACATTCACGGTACATTCACACTCACAGATTGACAGTCACTATAGGAAAACCGAATTTTTTCGTCGGCCAAAAACCAACGAAAATTGGGATATTTTCGTCGGTTAACCGACGAAAATTAACCGGCGAAAAAATGCATTTAAAATACGCGTGTTTTAGCTGGCCACCATTTAAAATACGCATGTTTTAAATCGGCTTCTACCGGTAGCAACGTGATTCGTCGGGTGGATGGTGTGGCACTAATCGTTTTAAATCGGTTTAGAAACCGACGAAAATATGTTTGCTCATTTTCGTCGGGTTATACAAGAGCCGACGAAAATAGATTTGCATATTTTCGTCGGTTTATCGAAGAACTGACGAAAATAGGTTTGTATATTTTCGTCGGCTGGGCTCAAGACCGCCGAAAATAGGTTGGCATATTTTCGTCAGCTTTCATAAACCGACGAAAATATGATTACATATTTTCGTCGGTATTGCCCCCAGGCCAACGAAAATAACCGATTCCAGGGGAAAAAAAACAGATTCATAATATCGCTAAATATTACAAATAACAGAGACTCAGGTCAATCTGACTCATACTTCATTCCATGTATTTTGATACAATTAACAAAAAGGGTAATAATCCATTAAAAATATAATGTTATACAGGATAAAGTGAAAATTGGTTACTAGTTCTGTAAATCGTGCAAGTCTTGCACATTAGTTTGTAAAACATTCCACTGTGACTCAATTACATCGACCTGCAAAGCAAGAAGTCCAATAAGAAAGGAAAAATGGAAATTATACCTAAGATCCTAAATCACAAAACATACACTCGGTGTGGAAGAGAAACTGTAAACTGAACTACGAAGACACTAAATAGAAAGGAAGTTTCATAGGCATTCACTGGCATATAAGCACATGTTCATTGGAAATAAAATGGCTGATGCTTCCAAGGAAACTAAGTTTTAGCTGTAGAATGCCTGAAACATGTAAGTTTTCTTGTGAGTTGGGAGATCACAAGACAAATAGAGTGAACCAAAAAAAAGTTTATTCAACCTCGAAATTCTGGAATATACAAGTCAAAATCACTAGTTACGTGTGAATAGATATTCACATCCAATTCATTCCAAATTGAGGTTCTTGGTCATAAAACTACAAGAGTTGGGGGCTAGAAACCGGGAGGTCAAGCTTAGGGACAATTTTCTTAAGAAGTCAAGTCGACTTATAGAAGTTTTAAAACAAAAAGGGGAAATACTTAAGCTAGAAAGTTCAAACAGGCATTTCAATAAATTTTCAGCCAACTTACCACCTCCATAAGATGTGTATCTTGGTATCCTTTAGTGTTGAATCATATTTTCTCATGCCTTCTTTGAGCTCATCGTATGTAATTGCACCGCTATTATCTGTGTCCATTGCCTCGAACATTTCCTTTAGACCCTAATCTCCTCGAAAGACGGTTAAGAAAACTACAAGCGGCTCTGTAAGGTGATGAAAGCAAAAACACACAAAATAAAGTGAAAGAACGATAGACTGCATATCATCAAGTCCTCTAAAGCAAATAAGGAACATATTACTTACCAATTGAAATGGGACCATGAGACCAGCTTCAGCTGTGGACTGCCGAGGTGGTAAGCACATTAATTGGCGGCTTTCCTCAAGAAAACACTAGTTTAAAAGCATGATCAGAAGTGTATCACAATATCACAGAATATCACAGAATATTACAAATAACACAGAATATCACAATAACAAATAACACAGAATATCAGCGTCGTTTCAGACAAACAAAAAACACTAAATATCACAATAACAGTTTAATTCATAATTCACACAAACATCACAATAACAATTATAACATGACCAAACATCACAAAAACATACGCAACAATCCACATCAAACACAAACAATCACAAATCGTCACAAAAACATATATAACCATACAACTTCATTCGTCGGAGCCTCCACCCAAGTTAACCACATCATTGAACTCATTCGCCTGAGGTGATTCATAGTCGGTGCCATTGTGCGAACCATCGCCTCCCTACGAGCCTGCTGCCGAGTCAGCTGTTCCCTACATCATATAAGGATGCAAATGGTTAGTTTGAACAATTTGACAAAACTATATACAAAAATTGAACAGAAAGCCAAGTACCATGAATGGTGAGGTCATAAATGGAGGAATAGGTGGAGTCTGAAACTGAGGCAGGGGCGGAAGGTTGATAGGTCTTCCAAAAGCAGTAGACATACAATCTTGTGTAATAATCGCATATAATCAATTTGAAAGCGTTAAAGTCAGATTGTATGCGATATGAAAATGAACTTACATTCAATTGTGAGTGCCAGGCAGACATGGCTTCTTGTTGTTGCCTCTGATATTCTTGTTGTTGCCTCATGTAATCTTGCAACTGAGTTTCTTGTCTCCTCAAATTTTCCTCCAACGTAGCCTCTTGGGCAGTACGTGTACTACTTGACGAGGCCCGAGACTCCCTCGCCAAGTCTCGAGTCGTGGAGGAATCGACGAATCCATCGAACATGGAGAACCTCCCATGACTCTTGCCACCGCCGCTCCGGTACAAGGCGCCGACGTCAACATCTCCTACCCTCCAGTCGTAGCCCTCACCATGGGTCCGAACCATCTCCTCTCCATATTTAGCCTGTGATGCATACGAGTCATGAACATAGCTAACATGTCAATACAAACAACATGTATATAAATTGCACTCATAAATTAGCCAAAGGGAGTTTAATTGAGGCATTAGTAAGATAGAAAAACATATGGCAGTGAAGAAAGAGATGGATGTGAATAAAAGTGAAAATGAGAAAGGGGAAGAATAAGAAATGAGATGACAGAGGAGTGGAAATGGATCATGTACCTGCATTGCAAATCATAATAAAGCATCTCGAAACAGATAAAAACATGATGAAAATTGCAGGTTCTATATGTGAGATTGTCATCTCAGGAGGTAAGATACGCAGAATTCTCAAGTTGATAACACGTGTGCAGCTTGCTGTAAGCATAAGAATCAAATGACTCAAGAACATCCAGGTCAGGAAAAAAGGATACCATTATCCTTCAGAATTTTTGCTTTGTAGTTTCATGAACTCATCCTTGCACTAGTGAATAGCAGCTAGCATGCAAGTTACTACCTTTTCCCTTTTATACTGCAGCTTCAACTTGACAAGCAACAAACAATATAGTACATAAGGGATCCAGAACCATTACGATGGCATGCAAAAATTTTCCCAGAACTCATCCTTGCTCGGTTTATGCCTTGAGCCAGTGTATTATGATTCAATATGCTTCCAACCATGGTCCATCACTAACCCATATCTACGCACAACCTTTTAGCCATGTTTGGGTTGGCAAAGTCCAAAAGAATTGAGGTGGACTCAGATTGAGCCACTACTATGTACACCAAATCTAACCAGAAAGACTAGATACTCTCTCGCTCAACATATTTATAGACAAACCATTAAGAAAACGAGCACCATTTACATGCATCACTTACCTAGTTTTTCCATTCGTTTGCAGCCTGAAATTCAAGAATCTTTGCCTGTAGTGGAGCCAATATTGAGCACAAGACCGAATAACAACTAATTCATTGCATGTTTAATTTCCTGTCAGTGTGCAATATACATAAATATCAAGTGAATGCATGATCTATATGGGGCCATGCATGAGGAACCCTTATCTAATTGAGCTGCACTAGCTCATAGGCATGGGTTAGATTCCAACTTTATCTTAGGAATAAGGTTCTCACAGGCAGTTTCTCCCACATGCTCCCTCTTTTAATTAATTTCCTCTCGATCGACAAGATGATCGATGCCTGCCAGTCTCCTCCTCCTGCCTCATTGGTAGAAGCTAGGAGCATCACCACGGCAATGAAACATGCATATGTGTTGGCTAAAGCCCAGGTAAACACAGCTAGGAAACCTCACAGTGGTTCAGCACGTATGCGTGTTCACAGGAAGAAGAAGATACTCACGCGGCGAGGGCGGCAGAGGGTACACGTCCGGCAAGGGCCGTGTTCGTGCAAGGCGGTGGCCGGTCGAGGTGCCGGATGAGGGCGACAGAGGGTAGGCATCCGCATCCGGCGGCCCAGCAGGGTCGTTGCGCGAGGCGGTGGCGGCAAGGAAGTGGCGCACGATCAAGGCAAGCCGGGCGGGAGGTGGTCGGCCCGAGGTGGGCGGCGGGAGAGCAGGGCGAAGCGACAGCTAGGCTACGGTGGCGAAGCGATGGCGGCGTGAAGCGGCGACGATCGGCGAAGCGATGGCGGTGCGGCGTGGGGGGCGGCAAGGGCGAAGCGGCGGGGCGATGGCGGCAATGGCGGGCGTGGCGGCAAGGCACGGGCATGAGGCGGGGCGGCAGTGCAAGGCGGGCAAGCTGGTGGAGGTCAGTGGCGGCGTAAGCGCGCAAAGCGGGGAAGCGGAGGGGCGGCGGCAAGGCACGGTGTGTTGTGCGAGAAGACAAACAGGCCCACGCCTTGTGTTTTCGTCGGCCTAGATCTGCGCCATCGAACAAACGATAATTTTCGGCGGCCAAGATTCGAACCGATGAAAATATAGGTCTCATTTTCGGCGGCTAGGGTTAGAGCCGACGAAAACATAGTGCTCGGGTCAGAAACCCAAAACCCTAACTTTCATATTTTCGTCGGTACGTACTAAAGCCGCCGAAATATTATATATTTTCGTCGGCTAGGGTTAGGGCCGATGAAAACATAGTAACCGTGGCAAATTTTCTAGCCCTAACTTATATATTTTCGTCTGCTAGCAGTGATACTAACGAAAATATATTTATATTTTCGTCGGCTAGAGTTAGGGCCAACGAAAACAAAGTAACCGTGTGTAAGATCGAGGATGCGCCTAGAGAGGGGTGAATAGGCGTTTTACAAGATAATCGCTCACTAAAATAATTCGCTCAAATCAACCCCTATGTCAAAACCTAATCAAGGACAATGCGGAAGCGATAAACTAGGTTTTGACAATTAAAGCCTAAATCAACTAGGCTCACTAGTACACTAGCTCAATTATGTCTCTAAATAAGAATTGCTAAATTGAACAAACAAATAATACTAAGCAATTCTAACACAATCAAGTAATTGATTAATATACAATAAAGTAAATGCTTGAATGTAAAAGAGACAAGAGGCAACCGATATTTTTCCGTGGTGTTCGGAGACTTGCCGGTCTCCCCTAGTCCACGTTGAGGCAAGCCCAAACCCTTGGACCGGCTCCCACTCGAGCACCCGCCTCGATTCCACTAGACGTGGTTTTTCACGCTTTCGCGTAGGCTCAACCCGAACCTTCACAAACTTGCCGGGGCTTCTCACACCTTGAGTGCTCCCGCGCACGACGCCTACACCGTCTAGGAGTCGGCAACCTCCAAGAGTAACAAGCCGCTCCTTCGCTTGAACTTCACCGAGCACAATGAATGCGCTCCCGGTGATCACCAAGTGCAACACATGCACAAGGACCTCCCTCAAGTGCAACACATGCACAAGAGACTCTCAACCCACTTCTAATTGCAACACATGCAATTAGTCTCACTCTTAGCTCAAAATCAACTTATGGAATGCAACACATGCAAACCACCGCTCAAATACTCACACAAGAGCCAATACACAAATGAGAGCTTCAACACATGAACCACCTCACCCAAAATGCTCAATCAACCAGCAAATGCCCCCCATGACCTCCTTTTATAGCCTCACAAAGAAAACTAGCCGTTGGGGGGCAAAACGGACATTAAAAGTGCTGAAACTAGCCGTTGCTACAGTACCCACGGTACTACCGGCCATGAGGAGCGGTAGTACCGGCCTAGGAGCTCAAAAGAACCTCCTCTAGCAAATAACTACCGCAAGGGCGGCACTACCGGCCCCTACGGGCGGTAGTACCGCAGCTACCTCCACTAAAATGCTCATAACTTTTTACTCCAAGCTCCGATTTAGGTGATCTTTGATTCTATGCGAAGCTTATCACGAGGGCTACAATTTCTACCCATTTTCATGATTTAATCTCCCATAGATATTTTTTAAATATCACCAAAACAAAACTCTAATGTAGTCACTCAAGTCTAAAATCTGATTTTTCGAAATCCCTCACATAGACTTGATCAAGGACATGACTACAAGCTAGCAAGGGGTCAACAAGATTAAAACTTGAACCATGTGATGATCAACTCATGATCAAAATAATTTGCAAATACTATTCACATGCTTCAAAGTATCGCATGTAAACTCCAAATCCAACTTGCTTGGGCATCCTCGTTTTGCAACACATGTAAAACCTAGCTCCAAGCAAATCCAAAACAAACTCAAATGCATGAGCTTTTTATTTACAATACATGCAAATCTTAACTCCAAGCAACTACTTTGATTTAAGAAAGATTTGTGTTTTGTAAACGAAACATGAAGCTTCAACATTTGCAACACATGCAAAAGTGAACTTCACATAAAAGCCAACGCATATAGCTTATCCTATTTGCAATACATGCAAATCAAAGCTTTATGCGAAAACCAAATGCATACGCTCTTCTTCTTTGCAACACATGCAAATCCGAGCATAATGCAACAACAACCAAACACAAGCTTAACACATTTGCAACACATGCCAAATGGTTAACTCTTATGCAAAAACCAAATCCAAATAAGATTTGAGCTCGAGTGAACATGGGATTGAGATCATCAACACATGATGAAACTCAAACTAGGACTCAACTCCTCTTAATAGTACGGCGATAAAACTAGACTCAAAGACTAAAAAGTCCTTAGCCTATCTAGTTATACCTTCACAAGACCTAATCAATCCCCTTTGGGGTCTTTATGATCTTCACTCATTTGCTCTGAGATCATCACTCGACTCCTCTTTATTTTCGGATCTACTCTTGACGCCCATCACCTCATGATGCCGTCCTTGTCCCGTTTCATCTTCTCAACCACCTTTGGACTTAACCTAGCTCAATCACAACTCATGGAAATGGTTAGTCCAAGATGCATGGTTGTCTCAATTATCTCTTGCACTCCATTAACACATAATGGATGCCTTTAGATCAATTGAGCACAACCCAAATCAAATTAAATGATATAAATGTGTCTTAAGTACAATAATGCAACACATGCTTAATCATACTTAAGAACTATTCATTTGTCCTTAATTAATCAAGGAACACCATCAACACATGATGAAATGTTCTTTAATGATTAATAAGACAAATGAACTCAATTTAAATTTTCATTTAAATTGATATGAGTATATATATTAACTACGTAAGTTTTCATATACTCATGTTGATGAAAAGTAATGATCCATAATGTGTGAACTATATGGAAATGACCATTACTCTAAGTCATCAACTATAGAATAAACCCCACATGTATATGTGCATAGATATAATTGACTTGGAGATAATATGCACATATTCAATTTGATTATATTGGAGTATATCCTATATTACCACGAGTATACTATAACTAGGCAATTTAAATATATACTCAAGAATTTAGTTTCTATGTCTTTATCCTTATATGTGTCAATGAAGAATAGATCAATCCATTGAAACCTTCAAGTTAAATTACAAACTCCCCCTAAGTATGTGCATCCATGTAATATATGGATTAGGAAACATGATGCATGTTTTGTGGTTAATACCATGGGGATATTTATACTTTAACTTGAATCCAAAGTATGCAATTAATACTAGAAATAATACACATACATACCTTGGGTTTTCCATTTTTCATCCAAATATGAGACTACTAAATATATGCTCAACAAACATGTTAGTCTCATAAAGATTAGGTTTGTCATTAAACAGGAATTAATCGTTAATCTACATCCATCACCAAAACCAATGGCGCTTGAACTTAATTACACCATGGCAGACTTCCTAGCCCTAACTTATATATTTTCGTCTGCCTGAAGTAGAGCCGACGAAAATATAGTAATTAATCGTCGGCTATTGTTATACCGATGAAAATATAGTTATTAATCGTCGGCTCTAGTTAGGCCGTCGAATATATCTGTATTAATCCTCGGCTTTTGTCAGGCCGACGAAAATATATTTTTGGCCGACGAAAAATGTTGGTTTTCCTGTAGTGAGTATATGCACAATTAATAGATTCCTAGTACATTCACATTCACAGTATACTCACAAATCGACAAATTCACAGTATATTCACATTAATGTACTGTATTGTTGACATTATACATACTCAACGCAGAAATCAGTAGCACAATCCTCTAACATAACTCTTCTCAGGCAGCCTCAACGTCCCAGTAGAAGGCTCCTTACTCCAAGAAATTGCATCTATAGTACCACAAAGATTGTCCATTGAACATACTCAACATAGAAATCAGTGACACAATCCTCTAGCAACCTTGCAAAACTTTAAGGCACAAGAGCAGTCTTTCGTATCGTTTTTATAGCCAACTTGTGTCTAAAGTATTTTCTGTTATGTTACAAGGATACAATAAACTAGTTAAAATATTAACAAGCATATATTGAGAAACTACATTATTTGAATGATCATGACAAGGAGACCTTATGTCTTTTTCATGTCTACCATCATATGTGCTATAGCTTCCATAGTAGAGGCTTTCCGATTCATTTTATGTTTCACAGCTTTGGCATAGTGCCTATTTGTTTAACACTAATAACTGATTGGCTTTTAGTCATATCTCTTGATCCCTACAAAAGCGATCATTTTGTTGTGAAAATAGGCTTTCTTAGTATATTATCAGTTACCACATCGAATTAAATACTAGAAACCTCTAGAAGCTCAGCTTTGGGTTCTTCCAACTCTGCGTTCTTCCTGCTCTCCTTAATGATGAGTACATGTTTAAGAAATTCAATAACTTGTGATTTGTCATTTATGTCTTTCAGTTTTTGTTTATCTTATAATCTTTTTGTATTAACTCAGACTTTAACTTCAATTGTTCTATCTCCACCTCCACTCTTTGTTTAGCATTAATTCAACAGCTTTTCCATATCATCTATCTTGTTTGTAGCTTCATTTTATATACGATACTTGACAATATCATAGTAAATATACTCATAATCAGGTAATTAAGCAAATGAATGACAATTAACATTAATGGAGGCCTACAACTAGCAATCAAGCTTAAGTTGATTTTAAGGTGTTCTCAGATGTCGAGCTACCTTAGAAAGGCCTCCTCGCTACTATGAAAAAGATATTAGACTGATTTGTGACAACCTTACCTTTAAAAATAGATTTAACAGTTGACAATTTATAAAACCTAGTCAATTGGACCCAGATATATTTAAGAAAATCAATACTCAAGAATGCTTACTGAAACTAGAACAACACAGACTATAAAAGCATGTAAACAGAGGCTGTCAGCAACAGTTTGGATTCTAAAAACAGCCAATAATAGCATGAACAAAATAATAACAGCCAAGTAGAAGTAGAATAGTAAGCACAATGAGCATGAACATATATCTAATAGTACTTAACAGATGATATCATTAAACTAATCAAGTGTTGCAAGATGTAAAGGATTAATCAATGTTGTCATAAATAGTCTAACCAGCCTAACTCCTCATCGAATAATGCCTCTCCACATGCAAGGTCCCCAAGACAAGTAAATTGCCTAGCCCCTTTGTAATAACAGTAAAGAAATTAATCACAGGGTGATGATTATACTCACAAAGCACCAACTACAAAGTCAGTGCAACTACCATTACTCAAGGAGGAGGCGACAACAATGTGCATAGGGGAGGAGACGACGGTGACAGGCTCAGGGAGGAGGCGACGATGTGCTTGGGGAAGGAGATGACAGTGATGTGCTTGGGGAGGAGGCGACAACGTGCTTAAGGAAGGAGACGACAATGATGTGCTCGGGGTGGAGGCGACAACGTGCTCGAGGGAGGAGATGATGGTAACGTGCTTGGGGAGGAGGAGACGACGATGAGCTCGGAGAAGACAATGATGACATGCTCGGGGAGGCAGCAATGATGCGCTTAGGGGAGGAGACAACAGCGATGTGCTCGGGGAGGTAGATGGGTGATGCAGGGGAGGGGAGGCAGATGGGCGATGTGCTTGTGGAGGTAGATGGGCGATGCAAGCGAGGTGAGGCGGAAGGGCGATGCGGGTGGAGAGGGGTAAATACCTTTTCTATAGAATGGAGAGGAAATTGAGAGGTTAAGCACGAGGTGTATGCCTTGGTTTTTGGTATTTGAATGGATCAGGAGGAGAAGCCGAGAGGTCAAGCACGGGAGGAGAAGCCGATGAGGTCAAGCATGAGGACATTTGGTTTGTGTACTATCACGATCGGTTCTAACCTCAAAAACCGATCGTGATGGTCAAATCATCACTATTGGTTTTGATATCAGAACCGATAGTAAACTGTCACTATCGGTTTGGACCCGAGATCAGTTCGGACTTAAGAACCGATAGTGATACCTATAACATCACTATCGGTTCTGACCTCAGAATAGATAGTGATACTATCTATTCTGAGGTCACACCGATAGTGATGTTTTGCATCATATTTCTCACTCATACTGAATCATATATCACTATTAGTTTTTTCTTAAAAAGTTGAGAATCGATGTAGCGACCCCCATTTTTACATATAATGCAAAAATGGAAATCTAATATGCACACAGTACTAGTCCCTAGATCAGTAGCTAGTGCGCACATTTACAACAATTGGAATCACAACCATACATTATATTAATTAAGCGAAAGCGATTATACGAAGAAATCTTACGACTCAGAGCATAAGGCAGCAAAAGAAGCAAAGCCTGGTAGTGTGCCCATCCATTCCGCGGGCAACTAACGAGACATAAATCCCTAGAAAGATCATTTTAATGAAGATCCCACAACCTGCGATGAAACAAATCTTCGAAGCATCGCTAACTTCACACCTAAAAATAACAATTAAGCAAGGGTGAGTACTATCATACTCCGCAAGACTTAAAAGTGTAGGATCGATATATATTAAACTAACAATCAGAGGGGGGTGAATGATTGCGCGGAAGCTAAAAGCAAATTTTTGATTATTTTTGAAACACCCCAATTAACTGATTCGGATTCGACAAAAACAGAATGATGCATGTCCACTAAAACAGTAATTACTGAAGATCTAACCGTTAGATTGATATGAAATTTTAACTGTAGAAACTATATTCAATTTCCAAACTAACCCAACAAAAGTCAGCTCGATCGGATCTACGGATCTAAAGTTATTTTCTTCGCAATTTTACTGAATCAGACGCTAGACCAAATAAAAACAGACTGACACACGTTCACGAAAATAATAATTACCAAAGATCCCACCGTTAGATCGATATGAAATTTTAACTGAAGAAACTAGACTCAATTATGAAACTAATTCAATAAAAATCAACTCAATCGGATTTACGGATCTAGAGATATTACCTTCGCAAGATGACTCTTTTGCAGTAGATCAAACTCCGGACGAAAATTGTCGCAGGCGACAGACCAAACGAATAGCGATCTTCAATCTCTTGTTCTTTCTATGCGGATCATGCATGTGAGGACAATTGAAGCCAGAACTTCAAGATGCTTTCCAGTAGTCACACAAAAACTTTCTAGTTGCCACTTCTTTGCATGAAGTCACTCGACAAAATCTTTGCCTAAAACCGACTCACGCCAGAGCAGAGATATGCGTGTTGAACAAGGAGGACGTTTGTGCGAAGACGTCTTCAACAATCAATTCCAACCCGAGAGACACATCATCGAGATGCTCAAGATCCTTCGCTTGCATGCATGCTGGCGCTTACCAACGCTGGAACTTGACCCGTAAAAACCACCAGCAGATATCTGAGAACACGCTGCGCCAGTAAGTAGCCGCAAACGCCAAGAATGAAAAGCGGTCAGTCTCAAATTACTTTTAAAAAACTTTTTTTATTTCTTTTGTCTAACAAGACTCTCAACATCAAAGAGTACAAACCCTAATTTCTTGCACTAGAATAAACAGAGGACACCTCCCTCTATTTATATAGAGCAACCACAAAGAGATTAAATACAACTCCACTTCCAACATGGCTTCAAATGACATATGTGTATGAAATACAATGCTCAAGATTTTTTATTGTTTTTCATTTTTGTTTTTCATTTAAGAAACACACAAAATAAAAAGTATGTTACAAAATATTACAAAAACTTCAAAACTCCCCTCAAAACAACCATCTTAAAAAGCTTCTACAAAATTGTCACCTGAAGGGAATTATTTTAAAAACAAAAGACTGAAATAACAAACCTCCCAAAAAGGCAACCGAAAGGAATTTTCACTAATAACCAATAACTCCCCCTCAAATGGATAACCAATGAGATCAACAGAGAGGAGATGATGATATACATGAGCTTGAGTTATCATGGTATGTGCATAGGCATGAATCATGATAAGTGAATTCAAAGCATGAAAGGTATGATATAAGATATAACATTATTGAACATGCCAGAGGATACATATGAGTATATGAACAAACATCTCATCTAATGTCACAATTAGATATCTGTGAGTGTAAAAGACATGAGTGTAAAAAAATAGCTCACAAAGTAGATGAAGAATTATTGCACATGCCTCTTGAAAACCATCTCAAGGGTGAGAACCATCCAAGTCTTGATCCCATCTCACAAAAGACCAAGATCCACTAAGCTTCTCGTTTCTCCAACCCGCATCTCAAAAACCTACATAGCACGAGAAGATGTCGAGGCCTCGTTCTATCGGGTTAGAAATAAAGCATTTGGGAATCCAGTATTGAGACACACGACGAGTAGGCACAACACGAGTATGCTTGTTCATAAAAACAGATTTGCCCTTTCTAATGTTTCTTTCAACAAAAGATGTTTGCATCACCCTAGGCACAAAATGAGGAGTGAAATGTGCCTTCCTGAAATTAGACCTAGCCTTAGCCTTCTCCTTCTTTCATTTGTTTGGCTAGTCTAAAGCAAAATCTACTAAATGTCCATCTCTACCACAATGAGTGCAAGTATACTTAACATGATGTTTAGCTTTAGAAATGTAAGTAGAATTTGCATTCATCATAGTAGAAGATAATACACCAAACAGACTTGAAAACAGCTTTTCTTAGGCTCATTGACAATTTCAAATTTTCCACTTTCAAGTGTCTTAACATGTGAGGAGCATGCAATTTATGATGAGCATAAGAATCAAAACCTAAACCTTTGTGATGAGTAATTGACTTTTGATTGATCCAAAATCATGTTTAGGTTTTTCTTTCTGAAGTGAACCGTTCTAAAGATTTTTCCAAGTAATCAACCTTTCGAGAAAGAGTTAAACAGTTATTACATGGAACATCCACTTTTCCTTTCTGTTTGCGACAAGTTGAGCATGAAAGAACCTCATGTGTGAGCAAAGCATTGGTCATTTGTGAAACTCTACCATTAGCATCATTCAACTTCAATTCTAGTGTGGAGCATTTAGAACATAGAATTTAATCATGCAAATCAACAGTAGAACAACTAGCATGTTTAACAAGTTTCTCATTTTTCTTATTTTCAGCATTAACTTGCTCTAACAAGATAACATGTTCTTTCCTAAGCAAAGTAAGCTCATTGTAAATTAAGTCACATGATTTGCAAGCATCATCATCAGGAATCAAAGATTTAAGTCTAGCAATTTCAGCATTCAAAGATTCCACAAGAACATCATGTTTCTTAATTTTCTTGTCGCGTTTGTCAAGCAATTTTCCAAGACGAACAACAGCAATAGTTAATTCATCGTAAGAAGGTTCTACCTCATTGCAATCGCTGTCATGATCGCCTCCTGTAGCTTTCATTACTCCTAGCCATGAGACACAACCTGTCAATTCATACTTGCTTGGAGTGTTGTGTTATCTTCATCGCTCTCCGAATCCACATCGCTCAAATTGACTTGTTCAAGAGCGGAAAGGACCCGATGGACAACTTTATGTTGATGAAGCTCTTCTTCTTTCTATCACTTGGAGAGAACTTCTTCTTCTCTTTTCTTTTGTCATTGTCCTTCTCCTCCCTTGATGCTTTACCTGCAAGTTTAGGACAATTTGAACGAATGTGGTTGAGATCACCACACTCATAGCATCTTGAGGGCCACCACCAACTCTCTTCCTCATTCTCACATTACGCAAAGCTTTATTAAAACGAAAAAGAGTAGTGCCAAGTCTTCTTCAGAAATTCTTCAACTGTTCATCGGTTAGTGAAGACACGAAAGACAAAGCAAAACTTGAAGAAGCATTATTCGAGACATGCTAGATTGAGAGGTCAATACAATTGATTTATGATCATTCTTCCTAGCAAGAACATCCAATTCATGAGTTTTTAATTTAGAGAAAAGAACATCTAAAGTAAGTGTGCTCATGACAGTTGATTCTCTAATGGATGTAATTTTCATCTCCCAAATTGACATGTCTAGTGCACCAAGCAATTGTCTAGCATTAGCAGCATCATCAAAACTAACTCCAACAGCACGCAAATTGCTAAGAATTTTATTAAAGCGTGCAAAGAAATCATCTAGCGACTCACCAGGTTTCATCTCAAATCGCATATATTCTTTCTTATATATCCTGACGAATCTCTTTGACAGTGTTAGAACCCTCATGATAATCACAAAGAGATTTCCATACCTCATATGCAGACTTGAGATGGATCACGCGGTCGAAGTTGCTTCTTCCCAATCCTTGGATGATCAAATTCCGTGCTCTGCTGTTTGCTTCAACCTATGCTTGATTGGTTTCATTAACTTGATCATTCTCAGGAACTTGATATGGCTTGTACACCTTCTCCCAGATTGCAAAGCCCTGAGCTTGGATGTACGCCTCCATCTTCGCTTTCCAAAATTGAAAATCAATACCATCGAAAACACAAGGTTTTGTCGAATACCTATCCATCGTTACAGTTTCTAATCACCGGTAAAGATTAATTAGAAAAACCTTGCTCTGATACCACTTGTAGGATCGATATATATTAAACTAGCAATCAGAGGGGGGTGAATGGTTGCGCGGAAGCTAAAAGCAAATTTTTGATTATTTTTGAAACACCCCAATTAACTGATTCGGATTCGACAAAAACAGAATGATGCATGTCCACTAAAATAGTAATTCCTGAAGATCGAACCGTTAGATTGATATGAAATTTTAACTGTAGAAACTATATTCAATTTTCAAACTAACCCAACAAAAATCAGCTCGATCGGATCTACAGATCTAAAGTTATTTTCTTCGCAATTTTACTGAATCAGACGCTAGACCAAATAAAAACAGACTAACACACGTTCACGAAAATAATAATTACCAAAGATCCCACCGTTAGATCGATATGAAATTTTAACTAAAGAAACTAGACTCAATTATGAAACTAATGCAATAAAAATCAACTCAATCGGATTTACGGATCTGGAGATATTACCTTCGCAAGATGACTCTTTTGCAGTAGATCAAACTCCGGACGAAAATTGTCGCAGCGACAGACCAAACGAATAGCTATCTTCAATCTCTTGTTCTTTCTATCACGGATCATGCATGTGAGGACAATTGAAGCCAGGAACTTCAAGATGCTTTCAGCCGTCACACAAAAACTTTCTAGTTGCCGGCTTCTTTGCATGAAGTCACTCGACAAAATCTTTGCCTAACCTCGACTACGCCAGAGAGCAGCAGATGTGCGTGTTGAACAAGGAGGGCGTTTATGCAAGATCGTCTTCAACAATCAATTCCAACCCGAGACACATCATCGAGATGCTCAAGATCATACTTTGCATGCATGCGCTGCGCTACCAACGCTGGAACTTCAGCCACCGTAAAAACCGGCCGCAGATACGAGAGCACGCGCTGAGAAGTAAAAGCCGCCGCCACGCCAAGAATGAAAAGCAGTCATTTCCAAATGCCTTAAAAAAACTTTTTTTATTTCTTTTGTCTAACAGTACTCCAACATCAAAGAGTACAAACCCTAATTTCTTGCACTAGAATAAACAGAGGACACATCCCTCTATTTATATAGAGCAACCACAAAGAGATTAAATACAACTCCACTTCCAACATGGAAAGAGTTCAGATCTATCTCAACTTGGCCCAACATGGCCAAAAACAAACACAGAGATTGAATACAACTCCACTTCCAACATG
>JAYEVE010001376.1:0-61043 GCA_036346375.1 Guadua angustifolia
GGTGGAGCCTCGTGGGAATGAGGAGAGAAATAGAGGGGGGGTTTCGCAAAACCGTTTAAGTGACAAGGGGTTTCACCACTCCCAATCCGAACCGCACATGATAGATCAGATGACCCATGATAAATGTTAGCATTTTAGCACTGAACAGCCATTTGCATTAGATACGTTGCCATTAAATTTTAGTAGCATGCACGTACGTAATGCTCATTGTGTATAACTGTAGCATCTTTAGGGTAACCCTTTTATATTAAACGAAGATCAGAGTTTAAGTTGGGTGATATATGTGCATGGTCCACGCCGTGGTGAAATGGACATAGAGCGAACACTCTATCCCACTACTGCCCTCAAATTACCCCACCATCAACGCTGTGTTAAGATATAACTAACCTCTAGCGTTTTGTAGCCAAATCCCGAAATTACCCTCAAGGGGATTTTGGCTATAAATATAGCCTCATTGTACGCGAGAGATTTTAATAAAAATAGAAAAATCCAATTCCCATATATTCAGTGTTCATCTATTTTGTGATTATTCTTTGGTATTCTCTACATTGGAAGATCCACATCGAGTTCAATCTTTGATTATTAATTATTTAACACGTTATCGGTATGAAGCTCTAAAAAGGCAAAACAGTACATCGCCAGGTATCCCATTTATTTAGATACATGCTATTAGATTAATTTTGTAGATTAATTATAGTATATACTAGATTAGATCGTTCTAATCATCAAATAGGGCTCTAGATGGGGTTTTTTATTCATACCTTTGCAGAATTGGCACCGGTGGTGGCCACCAATCCAACGTGATGCCAGAGCCCGAGCCAGAATCACACACAACATGCCAACTTCCACGCGAGCCTGCCGCCAAGACACGCTTGCCGCACGCCCGATGCGTGTCACCACCGTCGCCTTTTCACGCCGTCACCTCCGACGGGTGTGTCAAGACTGGGGAAATTGAAGACGAAAGATTCAGAATTCAGGGATGTGTTGCTGATAAGGAAGAAGTCTGCAGCAACTTCAAAACTTTGACGAGTTCATTTGAAGAGATATGGATATGGCTAGGATCAGTTACTTTGTGGCTTAAGCCGGATCGAAGGGCTAAGCATTAGAGTAGTAATTACCGTGCGGTAGAGTTATAATGGTGTTGTCAGTAAACAAAGTTACTGTAATCAGTCAGCTGTCATTTTTTTACAGTTTGGAGAATCTTTTGCATGTAACGAACTTGGGTATAAAACCCAAAAGACAGGAGAAATGGAAGCAGATTTGGAATCATTATCCTGTAGTCTAGAAGTAATTGTTCTTGAGAATAGTTTGCAAAGTTTTTCTCTCGTTTCTCCTAAGAAATACTCTCGATTCAGTCCGAATCGATCTCATTTTATTGGCCGGATCTGACATAGTTATAAGAGCATAGTTGCAATCCTTGGAGAGATATGGAAGCAGCGAGGGTTAGGGCGATTTTTCTATAATCGTTGCTGTAAAATCCCCAAGCTGGCCTGATAGGAGATCGGGTAAGACTGAAATATATGGTTGTAACTACCAGATCTCAAGAGTTGATGGCAGGGAAGGAAGAGATAGCAAAGATCAGAGCTGAAATGTCAGTAATCAAGGAGGATTTGGTAGAATTAAAAAGTCTGAAGAGCGAGTTCATGGAGATGAAGAAACTATTGAAGCAGATTTATTCATCTAGATCTTCTACGCCGCATCAAAATGAAGAAAGTAACCTCAATCGAGTGGGATGTTCATTCATGGAAGAAGCTGTAGTTGGGGTTCAAACAGTTGATGTGGATGAATACCCATTTAGACCAATGATGGAAATGAGAAAGTCTTATTACCTGAAGTTCCATTCTTAAGTGCCATAGGGGCACTTATATGTCTTACAAATTTCATTAGGCCTAATATTATATTCGTAGTCAACTTACTAACTAGACACAGTATAGCTCTAATCAGAAGGCATTGGGCTGGTATCAAGAATCTATTCAAATACCTTAAAGGTAGACAAGATCTTGGCTTATTTTACTAGAAAGACCAAGACTCAACTATAGTAGGATATACAAATGCTAACTATATGTCTGATTCCCATAGTACCAAATTTCGAATTGGATTTGTGTTTCTCTGTGGTGGTACAAATATTTCTTAGCAGTCGTTCAAGCAGATCTTGATAGCTATCTCTACCAATCACTCAGAGATTATAGCACTTTATGAAACCTCACGTAAATATATTTGGTTAAGGCGTGTGATTAGCCATTTCTATAAGTCATGCAGCATTAACACCGTTGATACCTCCACAATTATCTATGAAGATAATATTGCTTGTATTGCATAAATGCAAATGGATTATGTTAAGAGAAATATGACAATGTATATTACCCAAAACTTTTCTATCCTCAAGAACTCTAGAAGGATGGTGAGGTAAAGATCATGCAAACTAAGTCATGTGAAAATCTAGATGATTTATTCACTAAGACTTTATCAATATCTAATTTCCAAAGATGTGTTCGTGGAACTAGAATGAGATGACTTAGATAGATCTAGAGTTTAGGGGGAGTAATTTGCTAAATTATAACCCTTTGTATGATCTTAAAGATGTTATCCTAATCTAGAGAATTGCAAGTTACACTCTTTTTTTCCTTAGTGAGTTTTCCAGAAGTTTTCTCACATGAAGATTTTTAATGATGTAACAAGTGTAACATAATATACGGATGCGCACTATACTCTTTTCTCTATCTTTTTTTCTTACTAGGTTTTTTGGGAGGAGTTTTACTAGTTGTCTCTGTTATTCGACAAGAACCGCGACTTGTTTCATCCACCCTAGGGCATAGACCGCTTGCCACGCAAGCAAGCCAACGAAGCATGCACCTGCGAGAAATTGACAGTCTCTAAACGGGAAGAAAATTTGGTGCAGCAGTACTCCAAAACACGATCTTCCCTCTAAACGTCTCCCGTCTCTTCCCTCTTTCTGATTCTCTCCTTGCATTTAAGGCATGCATAATGTCATAGACGGTTGTTGACCGGAGTATCTTCTAGTATCTTCTATTATTTATACAAAGACACTCGTACAATGGTTTATCTCTAAGGGCGGTTTATCTCTAAAGGCCTGTTTGGAACTATAGTTTTTTAATACCATGGTATGCAATTGCTTTGACATAAATACTATGGTTTTACCTAACTCCATTAAAACCATGGTATTTCTTAGAACTACCAACTGTTTGGATGCAACATCACAAACCATGGAGTGGAAAGAGACAAGAAGCTAGCCAAAATCATGAAAACTTTGGGTTGGAGTGGAGTTTTAAATACTCCAAAAATACTATGGTATCTACCAAACCATGGTTTTTAATACAGAGTTTTTTGCATGGTAACCAAACACCCTATAGTATAAAATACTATGGTATTCTTAGAAACCATGATATTGCCTAGAAACTATGAAAATACATTGCTTCCAAACAGGGCCTAAGTTGTTTATGTAGGGGCGCCAAAAAACATGTGGGATATAGGCAGTACGAATACAACATGCAAAAAAGCTGTCTATAACAATCTTTTATATTAAGAAATATCTACTTTAGGATTTGTAGGTGAATCCTGAAACTGCTCCTGAGGGTCTTAACCTATAAATATAGCACCTATTGTATAAGAAAGATCAATCAATAATAAAAAATGGTTTAGATTTTCTATATCAATACAGGTGGTGGCGAAGGCTCATAACTTAATTTGATAAAGAAATACGAAGAGATCTGGATGGCCTCTGTATCTACTTCTGGTGGAATTTATGGCTAGAGAGAAACCAACGTATCTTCCAAGGGAAGGTGAGATCGCCAGAACAGGTGGCCGCAGCCAGTGGCGTATCCAGAAACTTAGAAAGGAGGGGGCTAAAATTGAGACCTCTAAACTAATATATATAATATATTAATATATATATATATAGTTTTTTTTGGAACATAGAACATGACAGAATGATGTATATAATATAAAAATATCAACACTTATCTAACAGCCGCATATAATATAAATATGTAATATTATAAAGAAAAAAACGCACTGATCACATTACTTCTTAAGAGTTGATAGTTGATATTTATGGTTTTTTATGTTTTCATGGCATTTGTGACAGTGAAGCTATACTAGATCCAAACAACTCTCAGCTAATAATTAGCTAATAGATCTCATCGGTCCAAACAGCTCTCAGCTAATAATTAGCCAGCTAACTATTAGAGCTAATGGATCCAAATATGCCATCAATGACTTAGGGATTGTTTCGTTTGAACACAATTGTACAATAACTAACATTAGTTAAGTGTGCTTGCTACGTATTTTGTGGCAATAAAATTTAGTGTTACAAGTGTGGTAAAGATCAGTAAAAAACCAAGTTTACAACATATGGGGTATGTAGTTAAGAAAGCGTGGCAAGCCACAGTTGTCATAATGAACCAAACACTTGTCTTAAAATATGTAACATGTCCAAACTTAGACGTGTTAAAGTCAACTTCAAACCAAATAGCCCTTTCCTACCAGTTTTTAGCGGTTAATTTGATCTGATTTTTATCATAATCATACAATTAATCAAAAGTAATTTAATTTTAAGCCAACAAAAAAACCTGACAAAAAGAGAGAACCCCACTCCTCATAGGTGAACTAGACACTAGTAGATTTTTTTATCAACTTTATTTCATTTTTTAGAGAACGGGAATAGCTAGCTAGTGTAGCTATTAAAGTCTCACAACCAACATGTTACAGGAGGGGGCGGGTGGGGCTCCAGCCCACCTGTGCCCCCCTTGTAAATACGCCACTGGCCGCAGCGATCAAGGATGCGATACTCGCCTGTGGTTTCGCTTTGTCACCTAAGCCTTCGGAGTAGTGCATCTTGTGGAAGGCCTTTTTCTTATTGTGTTTTTTCGTTTTTAGTAGTTGCTTACAGTCAGGTGTGGTGTACGTGTAAGGCTGTCAGTGGCAGTAATTTGTGAGGTTTTTTCTCGGGTCCGGTTTTTTCCTTAAAAACCAGGACCCAACCCTGTCTTCTATTTCCTTCTTAATATAAGTAACGCAACAATACTCTTGCTGCCCTTTCAAAAAAATGTTCATCTATTGTGATTATTCTTCAGGGTATTCTTGATTGGTTTTGAGATTGATCTATATATCATCTAAATTATTCAACATTATAGACCGTATGTTGCTTGCCAAACATCGTCTCTCTCTGTTGGTTCTCTCCCATCCGCATCATTAGAAATCTTACATGACAAGATTTATAGACGGTTCATATCACCCTATTGTATTTGCGCTAATCTCTACTAATATAAATTTGCAGTTGGTGGTAGCGGTCCGTTCTTCCTAGCCCCCCCCCCCCCCTCCCACGCCATATCTCCAATAATAGCCGGTCATTATAGCTAATTATTCTTTCTCGATTCTGATCGACCATATCTCTCTAAATATGGCTGATTATTATAGCAAAATCCTTGATTATTGCTGATAATTAATAGCTAACCAATCATTCCTTTTGTACTCTATATATGCTATACAGTTTTCACAGAATCAATCAAGAGAATTCATTCAAGATCTCCCATGTCGTGCCGCCACAGCGAATGAACTCGATGAACTGATCAATAAGTGACAGACCGACGTACATGGCCGCGAGGCGCAGGAGGCCGAGTATCGCAGTCAGTAGTAACTACGGCCAGAAGGACAGCCAGAGCGTGACGCCCACGGGTGTCGTGACCTCAGCGACGGTTAGTTGGACGTGAACAAAGCGTACGACGCTTCGACGCTGTTGCCCGGCGACACCGGTGGGACGTCGTCGGCGGTGAGAGAGTCATTGGCATACCCCTTGGAGATAACCTGGTTGATCCAGCTAAACGTCGCGAGAGAGAGGAACGACGCGGCGGTGCACGGTGTGGCGGGCGCCTTGGCGCTGGTGTTTTCTGGTTCACCTTCATGGGCTCCAGCGTCATGGCCGGTGAAGCTAGTGATGGCTAGGTACGCTAGAGGCATGGAGACGAGTAGGCCGGCAAAGGCGAGAAGGTCATCTGGGAAGAGCAGCGAACCGTCGGCGCAGCGGACCACCGCCGAAGCGGAGAAGAGCGTGGCGCCGAGAGCGGTGGCGATCCAGAAGACACGGAGATGCAAAGGCTAGGTGGCGGCGATGGCCCCTTTCTCCGAGGCGACTGACCACGCAGTAATGGCATGCGTGACAAAGTGGGCGGCGAGGAAGGCGGACTCCACAGCGCGCCATGGCGTGCTCGGTAGGAGGAAGAACGCGAGCACGAGGAGGATGGCGGACGCCCCGAGCGTGACCACGTAGCGGACAGTGGTTCGGAATGGCGGTGGCTTTGGCAACAGCGCCTCGTACTCGGGGAAAGCCCCCGTGTCGCCTCTTCGAAGGCAGTGGATGACGAGGATGAGCGAGGCAATGAGGAAGATGTGGTCGACGGCACCGAGGAGCATGCGCTGCGGGTATGGTGAGAGAAAGAGGAACGTGAGCTGGTAATATAAATTGCAAAAAGGGATAAAAATGATTGATTGATTTTTGAGATTGGTAATATGTATTACTACGTACAGTATATTTGGTTTTAATTCATATTAGAGAAGAAACCATAAAAACTTTTGTAATCGGGAGAAATAGATGTTTGATCTTGTAGCACAATTTTCTCTTATTGCTTGACCTTTATGTTTCATTACCAATTTTATTTTTCATAGCAACGCACGGGCATTAATCTAGTACATTACAAAGAGTGAACAGGTAAGTTGGAGTAGCCAATAACCAGTATAATTTTGACAAAATGAGCAAGCTTGGGTGAAAGCTCTGCGCTCTCGAGTTCAATCCCTGCAATCGAATCTGATGTACCTAATTTATTAGAGTATACGCACGTATGCACATTAAGGTGGAAAGCGCACACCCTCTTGCATGTGTCTCCACAAATTTCTAGCATCTGTAGTGGACGTGCTTACAGGTGATGTGTATGATTTGTGTGTCTATCTTGTACTTAGAGCATGTACAATAATAGTATAGAAAACTGTTATCTCTAGATTATTCTTCATGTCATGTATAGAAAAACTAAGGACAACATATATTATGGGTTGTCTCTAAGTTGACCTCACAATTTCTACGTATGGCATAAATACACACTACTACAGAACCGATCTTTGCTACCGGCCCATCAAGAGTACGGTTGAGATTAACCGGGGACCGATAGTTAGATCAGTCCGGTTCAACGGCTACAGGCCTGCGGGGAGCGATTAGTACCGGTTGACGACACGAACGTGCGATGAGATCACATAGTACGGTTCGTGTAACGAACCGTACTATTTAGTGGGTGCTAAATAGTACCGGTTCGTGTCACGAACCGCATCGAGATGATCTCATCGAGACCGTTCGTGTATTCAACCGATCGAGTCCCAATTTAAACTTCTTCCTCCTCCGCCTCTGCGGACCCAGATCATTCCAAAGTCGTGAAAAGAACGGTGGAGCTTCGGCAAGAGCTTGAAGGGAGGGGAGGTGCTGCCCAAAATTTCAAAATTTTGGTCATTTTGCTCACAACCAAGGTAGTTAAGGTTAGTAATATCATTTCTCACTTCATTTGGTGTTAAATGGAGCCTCTTTTTTGCTTGAATTATGAAGAAAATTTGATCTTTTCCCATGATTGATCAAAGATTATGAATGTAGAGGGAGGTGCTGCCCAAATTTCAAAATTTTGGTCATTTTACTCGCAACCAAGGTAACTAAGGTTAGTAACATCATTCCTCACATCATTTGGTGTTAAATGGAGCCTCTTTTTTGCTTGAATTATGAAAAAAATTTGATCTTTTCCCATGATTGATGAAAGATTAATATGAATGTAGAGATCTAGCTTGATCTTTTCAAATAGGATACAAAAACTTGTTGTGTAAGCTTAGAATTTGCTTGGATTATAATGTAGCTCGCATTTAATGTGTGGATCTAGCTTAAATTTAGGTTTTAGTTCCATCGATCGATGAAGGATGAGGTTTGGTTGCACGTAGTCGGGGGGAGAATGGTGCATGCAAATCATGGAGTTTGGGATCTTCAAATGGCAATGGTTATGTGGAAAAGAAGAAATTTAAATTCATTTGCGAATTAAAATAATATCGAAATATGAATGGCTTTATAGAAAATATAAAATGAGTTCAATATTTGAGAAAAGTTTTCAAAAATACTTTGGAATATTTTAAACTTAGAAAATTACTTCTAGTATAATTTTGGTTTTAATTTCCATCAAGAAATTATTTTTGAAAACATCATTAATTAAGTGCTAGAGATTTAGAAAAAATAAAAATAAATGATTGAATAATAATTTAGAAATTTTAGGGTGTTACAATTTCAACAGAATTTGCAAACAAAGTTGTCGTGAATTTTGTTCGTAATTTTGAATCCGACTACGATCGACCAATTCTTTATGTAGGTTGCAAAAACTTGTAATGTGAGTTTATATTTTGCTTGGATTATTATTTAGCTCGGATTGAAGGTGTGGATCTAGCTAATATTTAGGTATTGGTTCAACAATTCATTATCGAAAAATGAGCTAACGATTATCTTGATGTAACATAATGTAGATGGACCGCGATGGATGTACATGGATCGACGCTCCCGGGAGTTCTTGCAGGGTTTGCAAGATTTTCTTCGTGCGGCCGATGCACACACGACGTCGGGCTACATATGCTGTCCATGCATAGACTGGAAGAATGAGAAGGAGTGGCCAAAATCCACCCACCTTCACTTTCATTTGCTCACAAGAGGTTTCATGTTAAACTATACCTGCTGGACCAAGCACGGTGAAGAAGAGATTATACAGGAAGACGGTGAAGAAGAAGAGGCGGACAACAATATCCCGGACGCTGGTCAACACGGTTCTTTCGAAGATACATTGGGGAGTGTGGTGATGATGACCTAGACCAGATCTTTGCGTGATGGAGAGGAGAATACATCGATGAAAGATAAGATCGAAAAGTTCCGGCGCCTATGGGAGGACCACGGAACATTGTTGTACCCAAACCGTCGACGGGGCCATAAAAGTTGCGTACCACACTAGAAGCGATGCAATGGAAGGCGACCAATGGATTGTCTCGTAAGGGATTCGACGAGTTGTTATGCCTCATAAAGAAGTTACTTCGAGGGGAACACACCGCCGAAACTACGCACGATGCCAAACAAGTTATCCGCCCTTTGGGGTTGGAGGTACTGAAGATACATGCATGCCGTAATGATTGTATCCTTTATCGCAATGAGTATGAGGATTGGAAGCTTGTCGGTGTGCAAAACTTGCGGTATAAGACCAGCGTGATGACCCGGTGAGGTAGAGGGCAGAAGAAGAAGAGACCTCCTGCTAAGGTGGTGTGGTATTTCCTGTAATCCCGGTTGAAGCGTTTATTTGCGAACAAAGCGCATGCCCGATGATGTTGGCACAAGGAAGACCGTAAGGACGACGGAAGGCTAAGGCACGCGTCGATGGCTCCAAGTGGAGGAAAGTCGATAGAACATACCCGGACTTTCTTTGAGGATGCAAGGAACATAAGGTTTGGGTTGAGTACGGATGGGATGAACCCGTTCGCGATATGAGCAGCGATCACAACACTTGGCCCGTGACTCTATGTATCTACAACCTTCCTCCTTGGTACGTGTATGAAGCGGAAGTACATTATGATGCCATTGCTTATCCAAGGTCAAGCAACCCGGAAACGACATTGATGTGTACCTCAAACCGTTGGTTAAAGATCTATTAACACTGTGGAACGATGGTGTACGTGTATGGGATGAGTACAAAAGAGAGCACTTCACTCTACGTGCATTGCTATTCGTAACCATCAACGATTGGCCTGCACTTGGTAATCTATCGGGCCTATCTATCAAAGGATATAAAGCCCGCATCCACCGCTAGAGGATACTGACATGCAAGTACCTAAAAACTCTCGAAAGGTTGTGTACATGGGCCACCGTAGGTTCCTCCATATAAAGGACCCGTTACGGAGGAATGGTGAGAATTTTGATGGGACAGAAGAGAAACGTAAGAAGCCCATGCATCGTAGTGGGACGCTTGTATTTTATTTGGTAAAGGATCTGAAAGTAGTATTTGGAAAAGGTCACGGTAGCAAACCCGTCTCGGTGAACAAGGTCACACGAAGGCCATTTGGAAGAAGAAGTCAATATTTTGGGACTTACCTTCTTGGAAAGACTTAGAGGTCCGCCACTCCATTGGACTTCATGCATATCACGAAGAATGTCTGCGTGAACCTACTAGGTTTCCTAGATATGTACAGTAAGTCAAAAGATACACTTCAAGCACGAAAGGACCTACAACTATTGGGACTCGTGAAGCGACCTTCATCCGGAAAGAGAGAGAAGGACAACATTACCTCCACCCATGAGCTACACTCGAGCAAGGAAGAAAAAAAACATGATTAAGTTCTTGAACAGTGTGAAGGTCCTTACGAACTCCTCGAACATAAGGAGACTCATAAACATGAAAGAGAATAAAATCGCATACATAAAATCCCATGATTGTCATGTGTTGATGACACTGATTGCTCGATGGCGGTGCGAGGTATTCCGCCAGATTGGGTACGAGGACAATCATAAAGCGTGTTCGTTCTTCAACGCGGTGTCGCAGAAGGTCATCGAGCGAATAAGGTATCTAGTCCGCATGATGACATGGTCAATAGTCCGTTAGCCTTGAGATGATCTTCCCTCCATCCTTCTTTGATATTATGGTCCATCTCATGGTCCACATTGTTAAAGAGATAGAAATTCTCGGACTGTGTTCCTCCACAATATGTTCCCTTTCGAGAGGTATATGGGTATCCTAAAGAAGTATGTTCAGAATCGGTCTCGCCTGTATAGCTGCATTAGCTTGCAGGTGTCAAAGACAGAGGAGGTGATCGAAGTTTTGTGTTAGTTACATGGATGATCTAAATCCGATTGGCCCCTCAGATCACGCCATGAGGGAGGCTAGGAAAAGGGACTTTAGGGAGAAAAGAGTCCTATAGCGACGATCTTCTTGCATTTAAACAAGCACATTTCACGGTATTGAAACAAGCAAGCTGTAGTGGCTCCGTATATCTATAATCACGAGATGAGTCTACGCTACCAATACCCAGAGAAGTCGATAAGTGGATCGCGATGGAGCAAATGGATCATTTCGCAGTTGGTTACAAAAGCAAGCTGTTGGGCAAGGCATGCAGGCGATGAACAATTGAAACTCTTGGCTCGAGGACCGTCCACAACAATCATATCATTTCAAGGGTATGAGATAAATGGGTACACATTTTACACGACAACTCGGGATAGCAAGAGCACCAACCAAAACAATGGCGTCCAGATAGATGCATTGGACAAAAATGGAAAGATGGACACCTACTATGGTTTCATAGAGGAGATCTGGGAGCTAGAGTGCGGGCCATTAAAAGTCCCTCTGCTTTGGTGCCAATGGGTTAAACCGGACACCGTGGATATCGATAAGTACGGTATGACAACTGTGGACCTCAAGCAAGTAGCCTATAGGGACGAACCGTTCGTGTTTCGCTAATGATGTGACACGGTATTCTATGTGATGGACATGGACAAAGAAACCAAAAAAGGTATGAGAAGACTAGCGAGAGCGATCAGCCAAGGCGCCACGTGGTTCTTCGGGTAAAAGAAGGATTGTTTGAGTTGAGGCGCCACGGACGAAGAAGAGTATAATCGATTCGACGAGCTACCTCCTTTCACGGTGGGCGAGACATTAGTGTCTTGAATGATACTGAGGAATCTCCCCACGACACGCCGCGATCATAATGAAGGATCACTTGTAAAAGCAAAGTATGTTAGCAAATAAGGATTGCTTTTGGTGTAATAGACTACTAACATACTAGTTTCTCATTCCTCTAGTGGTTTTCCTGTATTTTCTGCTCAAATTGTACTAATATTTGACTAACAATATTGTTCAAAGTCCCTCTGTACTAATATAACAAGGTGACATTTGCAATGGAATTATAAGAGTGCAAAATTACTTTATTTCTTACAATTTTCCATAATGTTAATTTATATTACATGGTTGGAAAAAATATTGTAAAGAAAAAACTTTAAACAAGAGATTTAAAAAATATTGTGAAGTGGTAAAAGCATTTTTAAAAATTATTTAATGAAACAATAGTTAAACAAAGAGATTCAAAAAAGAAATCTTAAAAAAAAGGCTAAATGAATCTAAAGTGGTAAAATTATTTTTAAAATTATTTAATGAAACAAGAGTTAAACAGAGATTTAAAAAAAGAAATCCTAAAAAAGGCTAAATGAATCTAAAATTGTAAAAGCATTTTTAAAAACTATTTAATGAAATAATAGTTAAACAGTACATTTAAAAAAGAAATCTTACAAAAAAGGCTAAATGAATGAATCTAAAGTGGTAAAAGCATTTTTAAAAATTATTTAATGAAACAATAGTTAAGCAAGTAGATTCAAAAAAGAAATATTAAAAAAAGACTAAATAAATCTAAAGTGGTAAAAGCATTTTTACAAATTATTTAATGAAACAAGAGTTAAACAACAAATAAAAAAATAAAAGAAAGAAAAAAAGAAGGGCTAGGGGCACGAGCGGGGCTCGAACCCGAGACCTCACGGTCGGGAGAGCCCGCGAACTCAAGCGCCTCGCGCTAGCCAAGGGGGAGGAAGATTTCTTGTCGATTAACATGGGTGCGAGGTAAGTACCGAGCTATCGGTGCGAGGTAAGTACCCCAGCATCAATGAAGAAGAGGAGCGGGAGGAAGCCTATGGACAGTGGTACGCCGAAGAAGACATCAACCAAGTCCATTTCAAGCGAGCCTGCCTCCTCATGGCTTCGCCTCTCGGTGTACCGGACGCTCTCGTCACATACATGCTTCTTGAACTTGCAGGGGCTTTTTTTTAAAATCATTTTAGTGTGGAATAAGAATGATTCATTATTTTTTATTAAGCAAATATATTCTTGAGTATATATAAATTTTTTCATATTATTTTTTCATTTCGAGATGTATATGTATCATATGAATTTTTTCTAATGTATAAGTATCATTTTAAAGTTACATGTGCACATGTTTGTAGCATGAGGTCACAACATCGATCACTTGATTTCCTCTCAACTCTAGCAAAATTACCATCGTATAAGTATACTTGTGCTGATTTACATTAGGAACATCTTTGTCGCCGCCATCCTCTCTACCATCTCTTCCCTACCGTCTTCCAAGTCGTTTTGAGTAGTACTATCGACTTTACATGAAATGTGATCTATTTTCGTAAATTTTCGTGCTTCTTCTAGCCTAAGAAATGACGATTCGACGAAGAAGAATTTATGAGAAGTTTGATTGCGGGAAGTGATGATCATGAGGCGGCGAACTGCACCGCCACCGAGGCCAATGAGCCTGCACCGCCACCGAGGCCAATGAGGTTGCAGAGCACGATGAGGCCGGCGAGTAACAATCGATCGCATTCATGATTGTCGGTTCCACTACCATGCTAAGCCAACATCTCGACCCGTTCATGATTGTACCATGCTTTCAGATCGGTCAACCAGCAGAGCAATCACGTCGGCGAGGTCCAAGCAAGAAGAAGAAGGCAAGACATGTTATCACGAAGTTGGCGAGGACGGCCGACCTCTTGCACCCTCGGGGCGCTTGGGCGTTCAATTGGCGTATGGCGCGGCACGTTAGGGACCACGTGGCAATTAGCATAGCAAAATGGGATCAGTCCTCAAGATACAAAGAACATGCTTTGGAGCGATGTGAAGGAGACATTCACCTTCCCCAAGGGACCGAAGAGAAGGTGAAGAGTTACACTCTCAAGAAGATGGCTACGCATTCCGGCACTTATAAAAAGAAGTGAACACGGAGTATATCAAGAAGAATCGAACGCCCGACTTCAACAAGCACCCAAAGTTGCAAGATCACGGGATGCGTTTGTGAGATACAAGACTTGGACGAAGGTCAAAGTTTGAGTGAGAAGAATAAAAGTGAATGCTGAGAAGAAGAATTATCACCACCGACTAGGCCCCGTGGTTACCGCCATGCAATACCAAAATGGGAGAAGAGGGAACAGGACACGCTAGCGAAGGGTATCGCACGCAACAACGGATTGGCCCGACAGAGCAAAGCATTGGTTCTATGCTCACGGCGGCCCTTGATGATAACGGCAATCTTTGTGTTTGGGGAGGTGCTAAGAGATGTGGCGAAGGCTTGTGCAGTCCATCGAGGAGACTTCTCGGGGTAACCGTGCCAAATAGGGAGAACACAGCGCTAACAAGGGCCTTGCAAAATCCGAGCACCACGGACGACACGAGGCGTCGGCGTTGTCCCGTGGAAGGTTGGTTTATTTGGGATGCCGAGACCTATAGGAGTCGAGGCGAGGAGCAAGGCTCGACAGACAACAAACTTAGTGCGCTTGAAGAACGCTTGAATCAAACAAATGAGAGAATGCAAAAAGAGATCCGAAGAGAGGTGCGCTAGCCTTGAGCCAACAACGCGAGACGGGCCAAGAACCCCAAGTAATCCAGACATCATTAGCCCCTCCAGGCAGCGGAAGCAAGGTTCCGGTGAAATTTGGCGAAGCGGACTTGGACAAGTATCCCAGAGCGACATCGACGGCGGACACCTTGTGAGCTGCATATCCAAGCCTGAACCTTACCTTCAAGGCGG
Organism: Guadua angustifolia; assembly: GCA_036346375.1. Classification (NCBI taxonomy): domain Eukaryota; kingdom Viridiplantae; phylum Streptophyta; class Magnoliopsida; order Poales; family Poaceae; genus Guadua; species Guadua angustifolia. Next base: position 14,635 of record JAYEVE010001376.1, read on the forward strand.
CCGATGGTATGGCTCACCCATTAGAGCCGGGCAGCTTATCCATGGCCAACAGATACTGGTTAGGATACTCCAAGGTCTCGGTGGAGGAGGTTCTGCCAGGTACGAGGACCTTGACCTCGAAATTCTCGGAGGTGACGGACTCTGGCTAGGAGAGGCAATACACAATTTCATCTGTGGGCGAAGCGGTACATAATTTTTCGAGATAACATGGACTTGTCCTCTCCGCGAAGAAGCCCGAGAAGAAACCCGTCTCCTCCCAAGAACCTGTCGACTCCTACACCACCTCCTGCGCATATAAGCCCGACAAGAAGCCCGTCTCCTACACCATCTCCTGCACATATAAGCCCCGAAAGAAGCCCGTCTCCTCCCAAGAAGGCGCCGACTCCTACACCACCTCCCGCGCACATAAGCGCCACAAGAACCCCGTCTCCTCCCAAGAAGGCGCCGACCAAGGGAATGAAGCCAGCTCGGCCAGTAGCTCCCAAGAAGACGGGGTCCTCCACCCAATCCAAGAAGCTGGCTGAACTTCCGAAGCGGCCGTATGATATGAACGATGAGGAGATCAAGAAGGTGGTAAAAGGAGAGGTAACTAAATTTCTTAAACCCAAGTCACCAGAGAAGAAGGTTCAACCTGGCACAGAAGAATTTTATAAAGGCTTAATGACTATTAAAATTTTGAAGGATAAAAAAGAAATGCCTCGCCAATCAAACTACGAAGCACATTGAGTAAGGAATGCCCCAAGAAGAAAATGTCACCGAGGGAAGAGTAAGGAGATGCAAAAATTCTTCAAGAAACGGCCTTACCGCAAATCAAATATTAGGCACGGAAAAAGATTGAGGTTGCTCAAGTAAAATGGTTATTTAAAATGGGTGGGTCATTGGTCGGGCATGAGGAGTCGCTTGACTAACGACAAAGATCGGCAATTTCATGAATGGTACTTGGACGCAACCAAGCATGGTCTAGAGATGTTATTTGTCAAGTTTAAGCAACAAGATTTTTTAGCGGTGAAGGTCAATTTGTTGTCGATGGGACTACATGTATTATCTATACGAACATGCGCCCTCGGCGTGAGCTTGATGGGTTCTTCGGACTCTGTAAGTGTCTTAATTATTTACAAAAACTATCGTGCACTTCCTTGTACTATACTAACTTGCAAGCCTAACTAATTTCTTATGTAGCATGGAGATACAAAGATGCCGAAGGGATCGTATTTTCGACATAGGCTTCATGGACCCGAGAGTTATCAACGAGACAACCGTTAGAGACCACCCAAGCGTAAAAGAGACTAACGATTCAATGCGCTAATGGGTCAAAGATATAAGTCAAAGATATATCTAGCCTACTCATTTGAGTACGTGTTTTCGTACCACCCCATTCTACTCCTTTTTCATAACACGATGTTAGAACTAATTAGTTATCTATGTTGACACATCTATGTATAGTTTTCTTTGGATTCTTCTTATGATCGAGCTAGATCGTAGCTCGATCACAATTATGGACTCATAAAGGAGACCCGGTTGAAAAGTATCAAAACTTTATCGACATGCTCAATCGGTATTAATTCTTGTTCCTTTTATTATCGTACTAGCTCTATTTCCTTCAATTTGAAACAAATTCTAATCATGTACAATTCAGTAATCACATGTGTAGTGCATTCACACGTTCCGTGCTAAAAACGTGAGCGTATTCAAGGAGAAATTTGACATTACAATTGCCTCTAGGTATACGTATATCATAATGCTAGCTTTTTAGTTAGTTAACTTAATTTCCTTGCATCCATTTCACGCTTTCAACTTTTTTCCATCTGCAGATCTTGACTCATTACCGGGTAACAATTTATCGGCTACTATGTATGCGAAGTTTATGCACACCCAAACCGAGCCGCCGACCGCGTGCTAAAAGGCAACAAGGGGTGAGTAAATATAATTACTAGCTTTAATGATGTATAGGTACTCCTTATATCTTGTACAAGTTCAAGTATTGATTAGTTAATGACTTAACGATAGGTGCCTCAACATTTGGCGGAACAAGGTTCGAACTCTCGCCGCACGAGTGAGAGCAATCCAAGAACAACTTGTCGGCTTTATTTACGATGAGGTCAGAATCCAAAAGGCGAGTTTCACGAACCAATGTTTAACGTGTTACGCCCTTCGATAAGGACCGATGAACTGTCTTGGTCGACATCTACGGCTAGCAAGAGCGATGCGCGTAAAAGATCCGATGAGCGAATGTAAAAAAAAATACTAAAGTTGTAATTAAAGTTGTGTACATATATATTGATACATTAGACGATGAGCGTAAGAACAAATATGTGTACATATTTTAATACATTAGATGTAATTAAATTTGTTAATGAATGTTCAAGTGATTTAATTATCGTGCAAAGTGCATGATTGATTATTTATGCTTTTAATTAGTTGTGATTTAACACACACACATATATAATAGCTACTGGAGAAATAGACCTATATATATATTAAACATCGCAGACGGTTGGAGAAACCAACGTATCGATGAACCTCATCAAGACGGTTGGAGACACCAACCGCATGCGATCGAATCAGGTTCTCAGGCTGCCACGTACGTGTGAATTCGAACCGTCTCGATACTCTATCAAGATCGGGTGAGTGAACCGATCGATGCCTTGAGCATCGGCCCGGATAACTGTACCGGTTCAAAAACCGTACTAAAGGCGATTTTGGACCGGGATGAAGGCTCTTTCCGTAGTAGTGACAACAGGAAAAAAGCCATTTATAAAGGTTATAGACCATTTGTTGCATACCGGACTGTTTCTTTGTCTCTCATATACATACATATGTATGTATGTATATAGCACCGTATGTATCTAGATCTCTAGATGCAGGAAAAGGTTTTCGACCCTATGTATTCTCAGATGGTCATTGTCAATTGCTCGTCGTGACGCCACCCCCGGTTGAAGTAGCGAAACCATCTTTTTCTGTTGCAAAGAAAATAATAATAATACAATAATAATGCGAGGAGCTGGTCAATTGCGTAGAGAACGGAACAGAACAAAAGTAACGGTAGAAGGGTGGGTATTCGTGGCACCTTACGACGTTTGAAAAAGCATGCACATTAAAAAAGAGTTCACTTAGAGAAAAATAAATTAAAGAACAAGTTGAAACACCAACCCCAACATGGAACAGAACCCTCTTTGGGACTGATTATATTACTTCATACATACATAGGCATGGCCGATTCGAGAGGAGCCGGCCCCGTAATGCGTACGGATGGACGGCCGGATCTACTTGTCAAGCAAACTGATGGCACACCGCAAGCATGCATGCATGCATGGGACGAATGTGGTAACTTGAAAGAATTCATGGACGATCCAACGTGATATGATCTCCTACTCAGGTGCCGGGTTGTCGGTGGGCACGTTGTCCATGGCCTGGGAGTACCGCCTCCCCTCGTCGAAGTTCTCCAGCACCCCCGCCGCCCTCTTCTCCTTCGTCACCCTGTTCATTCGTTTACACAGTGATCACAGAACATGCATCGCGCGTGCAGGCCAACATGTTCCCCCCCGTAGAATTCTCATTTTTGCCGTTCCACTAAAAACATAAGAAAATTTCTTATAGGACACTAGAAAGTCACCATTTCCGTAATGTACAGTTGGAAAATCTGCTATTCCATAGAGCATGTACAATGGTACATATCAACTGTTTATAAGAGTATACCATGTATGATTTTGGATAATATGAAAGAGGGAGAAAGATGATATCAATTATTTACAACTTTATACTGTGTATACTATTGTACAAATGGTCTATTGATTGTATAAGAGATCCTTACAAATAAACATATAGACAGTCTATCATATAAGTTGTTTTTAGTCTTATATATAGATAATATAAAGATATATCATAGACAATTACTATCTGTGATACCATATATCTCTACTAATATAAATTTGCAGTTGGTGGCAGCGATCCGTTCTTCCTACCCCCCCCCGGTGATATCTCCAATAATGGCCGGTCATTATAGCTAATTATTCTTTCCTGATTTACAGCCCGCCATATCTCTCTAAATATGATTGATTATTAGCAAAATCCCTGATTATTGTTGGTAATTACCCGCCATATCTCCAATAATAGCCAGTCATTATAGCTAATTATTATTTCCTGATTTACAGCCAGCCATAGCTCTCTAAATATGGTTGGTTATTATAGCAAAATCCCTGATTATTGCTGGTAATTAATAGCTGGCCAATTATTCCTTTTGTACTCTATATATGCTGTACAGTTTTCACAGAATCAATCAAGGGAATTCATTCAAGATCTCCTATTTCAAGAGGAAGAGGAACGCGAGCTGGTAATATAAATTGCAAAAAGGGATAAAAATGATTGATTGATTTTTGAGATTGGTAATATATATTGCTACGCACAATATAATTGGTTTTAATTCATACCGGAGAAGAAACTATAAAAATTTTTGTAATCGGAAGAAATAAATGTTTGAACTTGTAGCACAATTTTTTTTATTGCATGACCTTTATGTTTCGTTACCAATTATATTTTTCGTAGCAACGCACGGGCATTGATCTATATACCCTTACCTGACATTGCTTTTCAGGATCATGCCTCCTTAGACCATCTCCAACAGCATTCCCTAAATCTGGATCCCTATATCCTCATATCTGAAATTCCTAAAAGATTCCTTCCCTATATCTCTTCCCTCTCCAACAGCATTCCTCAAATCTCACTCTCTATTTTCTCCCTCCTATATTATAATAATATTTCATAACCGCCATATGAATTACGTTTAATTTTTATCGGACCAAATTTGACCGATTATTTTTAATTACGGGAATTTAAAATTTAAAATTTATTATAACGGTTAGCATAACGACTATATTGTAATGGCTATATTTGTTCTTGTGTATACAGTCGTTCATATAGAAGATATCCATAATTTTATTCCGCCACCAATAAAGTTTCTCAAGTTAAGAAACAACATTACAATATATTAACAAGTCTTAACAGAGAAGCGGCTTATGAAGAGAGCGAAGTTATTCAGAGCAGCAAAGCTCGGAGACAGTGAAGGACAAGCCCCAAACATCACCTAAATTAACAAGTCTTAACAGAGAAGCGGGCTCGGCGTGCAGAGAAAGCGAGAAGTTATTCAGAGCAAAGCAAAGCTCGGAGGCAGTGAAGGACAAGCCCCAAACATCACCTAAGAGATATTCATAGATTACAAGGTGGTCACATTTTAACCGGATCATGAAGCTGCAGACATACAAAATAACTCAGCACGTATCTAGAGATACAAACGCACAACAATCCTACTTTGCTGTCCTAGAGTGATTGATAAGCCAATCGATGAGAACATCTATGTTCACTGAGTCCTTGCAACAGATCATGTAACAGCAAACTTCACGGTCCTTTAAAAATTCCAGTCCCGAAAACACAGAAGAAAGAGCACCTCTGAAAACACAAAATGCACCATATGAAATCTCTGAGAAGTACAGGAATTACAGAATAGCAGAAACTCCACGGCAATAGCGCTCCCACATGGTCCGGAATCTGCGTTGCCCTCCAAGATCCCAAAGTTTAATTGTGACATTTCCCTTGGTGACTTTCCACATATTAAGGCTACCTGGTTTCAGCAGATGAACATTTGTAGTTCATATAACTTTGACAACCAAAATATTAGTCCAGAATCCATAAAGAAGTGGTGATACATCCATGAATTAAAATCAAATAACACAGGAAACAGAATAATATAGCTTAAGTTGTGTAATTTACAGCGATTGCATTGACTAGAGATGTCTTCCCACGAGATTCAGTAGCCCAACGAGGATAGTTCCATCTCTGCTTAAAAACAAGATGAAATGTAAAATGTTACCGAGTTCTTGCCATGAGTAAAATTTTGACATGTCATGCTTGAAGATACCAAAGCGGTATATAGCGAGACACATCATCTAATTTAATACTAGTGGAATTGACTCAATTATTAATATTGACACTTCTAAAACTTTGTTATCGAGAAAGAACAAAGTAAACAGGGTAACAAATTTTAATCTCATATGCACCAGCTGCCTCAATGCAGGTTTAAAGCTAATTCATCAATATGAATTTGACCACCTTAACTTGCAATTATGCTCTTCCAGAACAACAGCCTACAGCATAATCGTTCTTTTAGGGGCAGAACAACAAACTAAGCCTTGAAAAATTAAAAGGGCAGTCTTTTACTGTAACAAATGAACCCTAAAATTCTTCATCCAAACATTTCTTGTCACATAGGAAGTTTGAACATCTCCAGACTCCACAAAGCCAGGGTAAAGAAATTTCGACCCTAACTGGCTCGAGATTGCAAACAATTGTAAATGCTCTTGAAAGCACGCTCCTTGATAACAACATAGAGTTCAAGATAATGCACTTTAGGCTTGAGAGATACTAAATAAAAAATCTAATAATGTTGGCATCTGAAAGGCAACCTTAGAATCGTATGCTCTATATTAGCTTGCTCTAGCACGGATCTAGCGCACACAACACACAACCCAACCGCGCCATCTCGTTGCACAGGGAAGCTCGATCCAAACCCACAGAAGCAAAACTCGTAGTCCCACTCAAATCGAAACACACGGGCGTTCTTGGACCACAAAAAGGTGGGATTTCTACAGGCATCTCTGAATCAAAAAGGAAAAGAAGATCGGGTAAGAAGGGAGACAGCTAGAGGAACCTTTGAGCAGTTGAGGCGTGTCCAGAGCCCCATGCCTCCTCGCCTTGCGATCGTCGCCTAAGCGCCACTGCCACCGGATCTCTCGAGGAAGGGAATCCGTCATGATCGGGGAGGGAGGAGGAGGGACGACAAGAGTCTCGTGGGCCTCTTCCTTGGGATGGAGCGGCCAAGTCGACGACGACGGGGGTGACGGCGATGCAAACCAGGTCGAGGGCGAAATCTCCTGGGCCTCTTCCGCGCAGGATGGAGCGGCGCGGGATGGACCCAACCTCCAGCGCGTTGGGCCCCTCGGCGTTCCTCGTGGGCGCGGGACGGAGTGGCCGGTGGTTGGCAAGCCGATGCGGAAGGGATAGGGAAGGGAGAGAGAATCCTGATATTTCGGGATTCTCTCTCCTCTCCCCAAAAATAGAATACGGGATCAGGAAGCTGTTGGAGCACCACTTTGGTTGAACAGTAGCGCGAGATTCCTCATTTCCTCCGATGAGTAACCGGATAGAGACTCTGTTGGAGCTGCTCTTATGCCATTATCACTATGCGTTTACCATCAGACCACAGTTATTTGTGGTGTGAAAAATACCATTTTACTCTCACAAGAATGCACGATCAAGAAGGCGTGGAAACAAAAGTCACAAAGATGTCAGGGAAGCCTGACAAACTGGACCTATTGTTTCATAACCGTCTTGTGTGTAAAGCCCTGATGGATATCTCTATATACTACTTCTAATTAGGAGTTAGTAGTGATACGTCCGATCTCCATCACTAACCCACGTCTAAGCCGTGAAAAAAACCGCTGACGGAAAAAAACCGGACCGACCGATGGAAAAAACCTAAGCCGTTTTTCGCTCCGTTCCTCACGATATGCTCACCTCCTGACTTCTCCATGAACACGACAGCCGCCCTATCTGCGAGTCTATATGCCTTCCCCGGTGCGTCCCCGCTTCTATGTAATCGGGAGAAATAGATGTTTGTCTTGTAGCACAATTTTCTTTTATTGCTTGACCTTTATGTTCTGTTATTAATTTTATTTTTCGTAGCAACGCACGGGCATTGAACTAGTTATGTCAAATATACGAGGAATAAATTCATTTACCACCCTTAACTATAAACCAAATCAACTTACACCGTTAGATAGTTTTGGAGGGTGATTTTTTCAATGCGGATCCAACTTAAAGTAATTTTTGCTTCATTGGTATCCATGTCATCGGTTTTTGTTAAGGGTAATCTAAATAAGAGTAGGAAGGATGACGAGAAAAAAGAAAGATAATAGAAATAGAGAAAAAGGAGTAAGAAGAAGGTTGATGATGTGAATGTCAACATCGTTTGAGTTAGATATGATCCACCCGACGATATAGCTGCTAATATGAGATCTACGTCTTCAACACCATCGTCTAAAACTAACTTCGGGTGTAATTCGACTTGATTTTGTATGTTTAGGGTGTTGAATAGTCGGATTTATAGTTAAGACTGTTAAATAGCTTATACCAGTATTTTATAGGTGTTTCTAAGTTTTTATGTAAACCTTAAATTGAGCTCGTTGTTGCAATGGTACTAAAAGATTGAATGGATGGCATAAGAGGAAGCGAGAATTATTCGACGGACGGTTACAGAAATGGTAATAAAAATCATCTTTAATTTTTATATAAATCATGGATGTACATCTCAGCTTACCCCATCTACATATAAAATTTCATGATCAAATTCATCCTGTGCTAAGAGTAATAAAAAAGACAAACTTGATCATGAACAGGAACAGTTCCTGTTCATGATCAAGTTTGTTTTTTTTTGTAACTTCTAGCACAGGATGAATTTGATCATGAAATTTTATATGTAGATGGGGTAAGATGAGATGTACATCCATGATTTTTTTCAGAATTTTTTGAAACTTTTTCTAGTTGGGTTGCACCGTGGTTGCACGAAACTTGTGATTGCACAGGATATGTTCTCTTGTTAATACCTCACTTCCGGGTTGGTTGTGATGTTGCGGACGAGTTGCATCACGCAGATCCCAACGGCCACACCGGTGCTAAAGAAGAGCGGATACACCTGTATACGTCATCGGAGATCAACATGACAAACAAAACAATTGCGGCGAGTGAGTTCCCATTGCTACGCATATAGAAAGTTTATAGAACATCGAATAATTTTCGCTGGATTATTTGCAATTTCATTTATGGTTATATTTTAGTCATGCATTTCGGATCGGTGTAAATGCCATATACATGAACTAGGCAGGGCAACTGTCAAAAGTTCCATCCTTCTTGATTAATTTCAAGATCTATTTACACCAACAGCGTGTGCAGCAGCACACATTAAATTCGTCCGAAAATATGGATTCGCAAGTAGTGTCTGATAACTTGGTCGTAATGCACAACAAAACGTACAACAAAAAAAAATTGTGAGGGTTCTCAATTTCAGGAATGGAATTTCTGTATAATCTCTCCAGCAACAAACACAAAACGATTACAAGTCTCCGCCGCTGAGTATCGCCTCGAGAATATGAGCGAGAGAACCTCACGCCCTGACCGCCGCTTTGAGTTGTATCTCTTCTTCATGGTTTATATACATGCCTCTTTTACTCGTCCTTCTCAATGCTTACATCCAGCAATTACCGATGGACCCATTCTGCCCAAAAAAGCGCCTATTAGTCTTGTGGGCTCGCCTCTTCCTTTGGTCTGGGCCTGAACTGGTAGCGTTGGGCAGCTTTGCATTTGTATCCCGTGCCGCTGTTGCCTCCTCTGCCTGCTTGTCCCGATAGCTGCTGACATCCTCCCCTCCTTGCAAGCCAGCTTGTCCCCAAGCTGGAGCATCCGGAAAGTGAGTCTTCAGCGCATGCTCATCCTCCCACGTAGCCATGGACGCCGGCCACGAAGACCAATGCACAAGAACTTGAGGTATTACTTTCCCAGCGCGACGACATAACCTCCGATCCAAAAGATGCAAAGGAACTTGCAAATGATGATCAAGGTCAGGGATTGGAGCACTGACCTGAGTGGGCATTCCTTTGACCGGTTTGAGGAGGGAAACATGAAATACTGGATGCACAGCACTTGTTGCCGGTAATTGAAGTTCATACGCCACTTCATTGATTTTGCGAATGATTGGGTATGGCCCAAAATAGCGAAAAGCTAATTTGGAATTAACTCTTGAAGCCACAGATTTGGGCATATGGTTGTAGCTTTACATACACGGATCATGGCGAGAAGGTCCGCTCCGGCGTTTTTGCACTCTTTGCTTCATTCTCTGTTGGGCTCGATGAAGATGCATCTTGACTATTGCATTCATATGACTCCGTTGCTTAACCCATTCCTGCAGATCTGAGGTGGTACACACAGTGTTTGCATCAATGCCAAAATGAGTAGGCGCATGACCATACAAGACCTCAAAAGGGGAAGTATTCAGCGCAGAATGAAAACTTGTATTGTACCAAAACTCCGCTAAGTGAAGCCATTTAATCCACTGTTTGGGACAGGCATGGACGAAGCAGCGCAGATATCCTTCTAAACACTGATTAACGCGCTCGGTTTGTCCATCTGATTGCGGGTGGTAGGCGCTGCTCATATGAAGTGATGTGCCCGATAACTTAAACAACTCTTGCCAGAATAAGCTAGTAAAAATTTTATCACGGTTTGAGACTATAACTTGTGGCATGCCATGTAATTTATATACTTGTTGCATGTAAACTTGGGCAACCGTGAGGGCAGTAAACGGATGGGCTAATGGGATGAAATGTGCAAACTTGGAGAATTTATCAACCACAACAAATATGCAGTTAAAGGAGTGAACTCGTGGTAATCCTTCAATGAAATCAATTGTGACGGTATGCCAAGCGTGTGCAGGAACAGGAAGAGGTAGAAGAAGCCCAGGGTACTTAGCTCTATCCGGTTTGCTCTGTTGGCAGACATTGCACGAGGTGACAAATTGATGAACCATCTTCTTCATAGAAGGCCAAGCGAATAAATTCTTGAGACGACGATATGTGACTGGAAAACCCGAATGGCCTCCCAAAGCCTTGTCATGGAGTGCTTTCATCACTTGAGTTGAAGTTGAATTATTACCAATCCACACGCGTCCTTTGTACGAAGTATCCCGGCTTGAAGGCGAAATGGGGAACCTCCTTGCCGATAGCAGTTGAGTCAATATCATCTGTAGTGGAAGAATCGATATGTAGCCTTGTGCGACTGTTCAAGCCGATCGGTTTCTTTGGAGGAAGCTGCGATCACTGCCACACATGTTTGGAGGATCCTTCATAAGATGCGACGGCGAGATAATGCATCCGCCACTCTGTTTTCTGCCCTTGTTTATCTTGAATTGTGATTTGGAGCCCCAAAAGCTTGGTAATGGCTTTTCTGTGAAGCGGTGAAGTCACCCTCAGTCGGCGGTGAGTGAGACTTTGGTGATCCGTCTTGATCACGAACGGCGCATGTTGCAAATATGGTCGCCATTGCTCAATCGCAAACAAAATAGCAAGAAACTCTTTTTCATAAGTAGATAAGCCTTGGTTTTTAGGGCCAAGAGCCTTGCTGATGAAGGCAATTGGATGACCATTCTGTTGTAAAACTGCCCCTATGCCTTTGTCACTTGCGTCGGATTCAATGACAAAAGTTTGAGTAAAGTCAGGTAAGGCAAGAACTGGAGAGGAAACCAGAGCAGTCTTGAGGGCATTAAAGGAAGTGTGAGTTTCAGCCGTCCAAATGAATTGTTGCCCTTTTCGCAGCAGATTAGTTAAAGGTTTACTAATCATCCCAAAGCCCTGTACAAATCGTCTATAATACGGTCATCCCCAAGCTGCGGATATCTTTGACACAAGTTGGAGTGGGCCAATTTCAGATTACTGCGGCTTGTTTGGATCGGTGGCCACTCCACCTTTACCGATAATGTGACCAAGAAACTCAAGCCTTGCTGCATAAAGCAACACTTGGAAAGTTTCAAGTGTAGTTGGTGTTGACTCAATAAATTGAACACTTGGCGTAGATGATCAATGTGAGATTCCAAAGCTGAAATGTACACAAGGACATCATCAATAAAGACGACCACACACTTGCGTAATGATGGTCCCAAAACGAAATTCATGAAGCCTTGGAATGTCGCGGGGCTCCGTTAGTCCGAAGGACATAACTTTGTATTGAAATGACCGTTGTGAGTTTGAAAAGCTGTCTTATACTCCTCGCCTTCTTTGATCCGAATCTGATGATATCCGGACCTATGATCCAGTTTAGAGAATATGACTGCGCCAGCAAGTTCATCCAAGAGTTCCTCTAAAATCGGCATGGGATACTTGTTCTTCACTGTATGTGCGTTCAGCCGTCTGTAATCCACACATAAGCGCCATTCTCCGTCCTTCTTTTTGACTAACAAAGCCGGAGAAGCAAAAGAAATTTGGAAGCTGTCTTTGGATGACCCCATTTGAGAGCAATTCTTGGACACCTTTTCTATTTCATCTTTACATTGCGGAGTGTAACGATAAGGTTAAATCGAACTAGTGAACACCCGCAACAACGGAATAGTATGATCAAATTCCTCATGAGAGGTAACCGACCGGTTTGTGAAACAGATGTGTAAACTTCGTCCAATAGTTGCTTGGATGCTCGGGTGATCACCGGTCGTGAAGACCCTTCATGAACCCGAGACAAAGCCAAAACTTGTGCCACCGACTCAGATTTCAGTAAAGCTCCCAATTGCACTCCATCAATAAGAGGACAACTATTGACAATAGGAGTAACTCCCTGTAACAGCACTGGCTGATTTCGATACCGGAATGACAGTGTTTTGAGGCCCCAATGAATTTCCATCGGGCTGTGGTTTTCCAACCAATCCATGCCTAAGATGATATCATATCCACTGAGAGGTAACACTTTCAGATCTGAATGGAAGGAGAGCCCCTGACAAAGCCAAATACATTGTGGAATAACCTTTGTACAGACAAGTATTCGTCCATCAGCTACCTTAACTCGCAGAGGATTGAGCATAGTTTGAACACCAGGCATTAACTGTAACAAGTGATTGCCCAAATAACTGCCAGAGCTGCCTGAGTCCACTAGCATAAGCACTTCTTGACCCTGAATTGAACCTACCAAACGAATAGATCTGCCGCTTTCAGTCCCAGATAGTGCTTCACAGGAAACCGCTAATAATTGTTCCTCAATTGTGTCTTGAATATCAGACTTCTGATGGGAGGCCGTTAACTCCAGACTGGTGTCCTCAATCTCCTCTTGGGCTAACGCCCACATTTCTTCAACGACATGCAGTGGTAAGTTGCAGTAAAATGGCGATGTGAATGTCCCCTAGCGTTCACCACACTTGAAGCATAATCCTTTCGCTTTACGGTAAGCCATCAGAGCAGACATACGGTCATCCACAGGTCTTGTTCGAGGAGTACTGGTCAACTTTTTATCTTCACTTGCAGCAGTTACAGATGGTCTGGATGTCGGTGGTGGTATAGGAAGCGGCATCGCCATCGGCCGATTGACAGAACGCCCAGAATTGATCATGTCCAGACGACGAGCGTCACGTCGAGGATGGATCGTCAACACGTCCTCCTGCAAAAGCGCAAGAGAACTAGCAGTATCAAGATCCTTAGGACGTTGAACTACCACAACAGCACGAATGTCATCCTTAAGACCGTCTATGAATCGGGCAGTGAGCAATTCAGAATGTAAAGTATTGTCATATGCTAACAATTGGTGCACCAATTCATCAAATTGCTCAATATACTCGATTCTGAAATTGACTTGATGGATATGGAAGAATTTACGCACTAAGGACCCATGTTGATCTCGACCAAACCGGTTTGCCAAAGCTAAACCCAGTTCTTCCCAACTCATAGTGAAAACTTTGTGGTCCATAGATTGTAACCAGAATATGGCCGGACCATCAAAATTGAGAGTGGCTAACCGAACCCATATGTCCTCTGGAACAGAGTAAAACGAAAAAAATTTTCACAACGTTTTTTCCATAGTTTCGGATTGGTTCCATCAAAATTCGGCAGACTAATGTGAGGAAGGTTAGCTCCCAAACTTTGCGCCACTAAGTAAGCGTTGATCGAGACATTGGATTCGATTGAATTGAGCGAATGTGGGTTTAGTGTCTGAAATGAGGTACCTGTGACCGGAGGAGGCCCCAGGGCGTCGCCAGCCCTAGCGCCTACACTCCGGTGGATGGGTGCTTCGTGGTGGCCGATTGGCCCGGACGTTGCCCTCTTCGGCGGATCTTCCAGATGAGCAGAAGAAAACGTCTCCAAATTCCCCTTTGAGTTGGATGCCTCGAACGGAAATTGGGCAAGCACTCTATCGACTTGAAGCTTCAAATCGGTAACCGAAGTATGTAAATCGTTTACCCGGTTCTCCACTTTCGGCTTCCAGGCTTCCAATTGCTCATGATCATCTGTCAGTTTCCGCACATATTCATCGACGCGCCGGATATACTGTTGGACGTCAGCGACCATCGCTCTGGTCTCATCTTCTTTTTTACTGCTCTCCTCCAACTTGGCTAGGATCGTTGCGAGGGGATCGTCGGGGCGAGGCGGCGCCATGGTTCCAATCCGAGCTTGCAGACGGGTAAAATGAGGATGCTCCGCAGCCAGGTTGCCCAGAACCTAGCTCTGATACCAGATGTGAGGGTTCTCAATTTCAGGAATGGAATTTCTGTATAATCTCTCCAGCAACAAACACAAGAACGATTACAAGTCTCCGCCGCCTGAGTATCGCCTCCAGAATATGAACGAGAGAACCTCACGCCTCTACCGCCACCTTTGAGTTGTATCTCTTCTTCGTGGTTTATATACATGCCTCTTTTACTCGTCCTTCTCAATGCTTACATCCAGCAATTACCGATGGACCCATTCTCGCCCAAAGAAACGCCTATTAGTCTTGTGGGCTCGCCTCTTCCTTTGGTCTGGGCTGAACTGGTAGCGTTAGGCAGCTTTGCATTTGTATCCGTGTCATTGTTGCCTCTCTCCGCTGCTTGTCCCGATAGGCTGACAGAAAGTTTATAGAACATCGAATAATTTTCGCTGGATTATTTGCAATTTCATTTATGGTTATATTTTAGTCATGCATTTCGGATCGGTGTAAATGCCATATACATGAACTAGGCAGGGCAACTGTCAAAAGTTCCATCCTTCTTGATTAATTTCAAGATCTATTTACACCAACAGCGTGTGCAGCAGCACACATTAAATTCGTCCGAAAATATGGATTCGCAAGTAGTGTCTGATAACTTGGTCGTAATGCACAACAAAACGTACAACAAAAAAAAATAATGAATCGAAGAAACAAACAAAGAGATAAACAAAACAAAAAAAAATGTGTTCATGTTACAAACCGGAAATGAAGAATTAAAGCATGCATACCTCAGGTCGGACCCATCGAGAAGACATTGAATTGATTGGGGTTTTGCCTCTTTTTCTTTTCTCTTCGTAAGAGATCACCACGAAGAGAATAGGATGCTGTTTGGTTAGGTGATTTTTAGCCCGTAATGGTTCCGGCGCTATTGGATATCGTAGCTTCGCATTTGGTTGGCCTGAGACTGTAATTGATCACAGCGGTATCAGATTCCGCCCCTCACAAGCATGTTACCGCTCCTGCGCCAACCTTCTCCGATACACGACACTGCTCCCCTCACGACGCAGCTCCCTAAATCCTATGCGCTTCACTCGTGCAAGCTCTCGCTCCTCCCCTGTAGCTCTTCCGCGCATCATGCCTCCGCCCGCCGCCCCCTGCTTCCGTCCCCCTCCCGGCGCAGCGCGAGGCCGCCGCGAGTGTCCCGTGGGGCTGCGAGATCGAGTCTCTGGAGAGCGCGGCGTTGCTGGAGCGGTGGCTCAACGCCTCGGGCCTCCCCGAGCAGAGGCTGGCAATCCAGCGGGTGGACATTGGCGAGCGCGGCCTCGTTGCTCTCAAGAACACCCGCAAGGGGGAGAAGCTGCTCTTCGTGTCTCCCTCCCTTGTCACCTCCACCGACTCGATAAAATAAAAGCCTAACCTCTCTCTTACCACTCCTCGGGCAACGACTGCTGTGCAATCAGCCCTCCTGTGCAATCACCGTGCAATCTAACTAAGAAAAGTTTCAAAAAATTTGAGGTGCATTTGAACTTTTTAAGTTTGTCAGAAATTTGTCTTTTTTGTAACTTCTAGCATAGGACGAATTTGATCATGAAAATTTATATGTAGATGGGGTAAGATGAGATGTACATCTATGATTTTTTTCAGAATTTTTTGAAACTTTTCTTAGTTGGATTGCACGATGATTGCACGGAAGGGCTGATTGCACAGCAGTCGTTACCCACTCCTCGTAATGGCATTTAGGTGTGCTATGTAATGTAGTGTTATGACAATTAGTGATTTCTTGTGCTCGTGTATAGGAATGGCACCACCCTGAGGTGGGAGATGTGATGAAGAGGAACTCTGTGCCGGACTGGCCGCTTCTAGCTACATTTAGATGGTCCTTTGGTATTCTGTTCTCACGCTTGGTAAGATAAAGTACCATGAGGCTAGTAAAGTAAATATGATGTAAACCTTGTTTTTCTTCTAATTCTGATTATGTAATTTTCCTTTGATTACGAATGTGAAGGCTTTTGCTTGCTGTTGCTGCCATTTTCTGCTAAATAAGAATTGTGCTGGACTATTTTGCAGGTTCGTTTGACATCAATGGATGGACGAGTTGCACTAGTTCCTTGGGCAGATATGCTTAACCATAGCCCTGAGGTATTACATTTTGTACTTTTTATGAAGAATTATTATCAATAGTGCACAGATCATTCCTTAGCACCCGATGTCTCAAAGTTTTCCTTTTTATTCTTATTTCGCAAGTTCTCCTAGTTTTGTAGAATTTTACTTCTTAGCAAAATAATTTTTCCAGGTAGAAACATTCTTGGATTATGGTAAGTCATCGCAAGGAATGGTTTTCACTACAGACCGTTTGTATCAACCAGGTGAGCAGGTAACAATTTTCATTTATGCTTTAAATCTATTCTCAGTTTTCTTCCTACCAAATTATTTATTAGAGGCCATCAGTTTCAGCATATTCATTTGCTTTTTCAGAATTGGAAATTTTAGTTCAATCTTGGAATATGGTTAGCTGAAATCTAATTGTTGTTTCATTTAGCATAGTGGACACCTTGTTTTCTAGTAAGAAACTGGTATTTTAATATCTGAGTCATCTTGAGTCTTGATATTCAAGCTGTGCTCACTAAAGGTCTGCAATCCATCCATTTTGTCCATTTACAGGCATCACATACTTGACTTCAAGGGCGCTACATGGAATAAAATTTGATTTAGAACCGGAACTAGAGCTGGGGGCACTGGCAGTGCTTACAGTTCTCCCAGGAAGCTCAGAATCTAGAGATTCACTGCGAGAAAACTGAAACGTGACCGTGGAAAAAATTAAGCTCCATGTGATTGGTCAAATACAATCAAACTGTTTAATTCTTTAGCAGTAAGAAGAAGAAAGCACCATTGATAGGATATGGTGTCAATAATCTCCTGTGCTTTGGACCACATTGATATACGTCCTATAAAGCATCACCAAAACTCCAAAAGGGGAAATGAATGTTGCCAGAGTTCAGCTCTTCAGCTTGAAAATTTGAGCACAAGTGCCCAAATGTACTCTGTTACAGGAAGATTGCCAAATTCAAAAGCAAGTGTGTTCAATGCTGACAATCAGATTTTTAATCAAGCAGATTTTCAAATTTCTTATCGTTCTTTGAGGTACATGCAGTTTTGTTATCATTGTGGTTATTTTGCACACAGCTACTTGCTGGGGCTGGATGCAAATTCTTTTTCAAGTTATTCATCAATGTATTATTACTTTGATTTTAATTAAAAGCATTAACTTACTCTTGTTACGTGCATTTTATGGTTAATCTGCTGCATCGTACATAATGGTACTTGCATTTGTTACATATGCAAATATGGCTTGTATTTATATTTGTACCTTTTTCCTTTATTAGATGATGCTCAAAAGAAGAAGTGAGCCCTGCTTGATGCGGCAATTTTCCTACTACAACTGCCAGCCCGGATGAGTTCTGAATCTAATCTTCATCATATCAACTTCTTGCAACTGTGGATGAGTTCTGAATCTTGGATTATGTAGCCTCTAGTTGGTTAATGAATTATCATCATGGGGTGTGTATGTTTGATAGTTCATCCTTTTATATCAACTAGGTGAATGTTTTCCATGCTCGACATTTGGTAAGCTAATTTTGTACTAGACCCGGTCGTCCTGGATGTTTTGCATGCTCGACATTTGATATTCTTTTTGTTTTCTGCTCGTGTATTATCAAGCATCGGACAAATGCACTGGTGCAGAACTTTTCATGGAAGACGAAGTTGCTTGATTACAAAAATGTAGCAGTGATATATGTCGTCTTCCGATCATTTCGTGGTCGAGAAAAGACTAAATTTATAATTTCATACAGATAAAACCAATGTTGCAATAGTGACAGGGAAAAAAAGCCAAAAACTCGTACATGCCGCCCAGATAAGGAACAACGTTCGAAATCAAACAATGCCGGTAGCAAGTCGAACGAACGGGTTCTGCGAACAAGAATCGGAACTCTATTACTTATCCCTAGCCAAACAAGATTAAGGAAATGGTTACTTGTCCCTAGCCAAACAAGATTAAGGAAGTGGAAGACGTTACATCAATGAACCAAACAAATGGTGTTTTCCCTTACCCTGGAATGGATAACCTTAGGATTTGATTCCATTACCATTACACCACCAAAGTTTGAACCAAACACCATCTAGAAGGTGTCGTATTTAATCGCTTGCCTCCTGAGAATTAGGAAATGGGAATACTTTTCTGCGGTCCTCCCAATTTTATGCGTATGGTTTCGGACCATTTTGTTTTTCTTTTTTCGACGAGGGGAATCACTGCTCCTCATCCAGAAATATAAAGTTTGTATGTAGATATAATAAATGATCTAGTTGAGAAATATAAGATTTGTATATAGATATAATTAATAAGCCTTTTTCTACTATATCTATGTTTATTCTCTTTCAGCCATATGTACTTATTTGGTACCACCCATATAAAGTATTCTTTCTCATCTTTCGAAGGTAATATGAGGGATATCTAAGTGATTTTTTCTTATAGCTTTCTCAATTTCACCACCACTTTAATTCATATACAAAATCAAGATGATGGGGAAATATGCGTGTAGACACCGTCAAGGACTGGCCAGCATGCTCAAATGTGGAGATCATAAAGAAACTTTTTCTTGAATGAAGATCATCAGCAAAGTTTCCAACTGATGGCTAGTCCAAATAGAATGGTACTTTGTTGTGGCTGGCATCCCCACTTCCCACTAACTGCATGGTAGATGAGTTTATTTGTGGATTTGCAGGGATTTAATCATGTGAAGGTATCATTAGCGAAGTACTGTGGTTTCTAGGCTCTAACAGTATAAAACAATGTGTTTCGGGGAACCACCTCTAGGTAAGGTGGTGGATTTATTGGTGTATGGCTCCACTTACCAGAGTTCAAATCCTGGTGTCATCTTTACGCACATGTAGGTGAGCTTAAAAAGGAGGAATTTTATGAAGTTGTGGATTTATTCCCAGTATTCATCTTTCTAGCCATGTGCTAGTGGGTGTACTCATGTATAGTATGTGTGCATGGTGGTGTGCGTGCATCTTGCCCGTAATCGAAAAAATACAATGTGTTTCGACTAAGAGTGGTTTTCCACAATAAGCATGGATGTCCGTGGACACCTCTAACCGTTGTTGTATTCCAAGATTCGTCCAAGCACTTGAAGAGGAGATCAAATACATCTGTCTATACGTATTGTGTACTGTCCAACTAACTCCTCACTCTGGTGAGGCTACGCCGGCTAACGGAGCATCGATGTTGCTAGATCCAATTTCTCACCCCTACACCATTGGTGCCTTCCTCCCTCCACCTCCACCACAAGCTCTCCTCATTCCCCCTCTAACCATCGAATCTGATGTCTTCCTTACTAGATTTACCTCATGTTCGCCTCTGTAAGGTTGAGGAGGCTGACTAGTGGAGAGTGAATAGGCGAAAAATCTTTTAGCCAAAACCGAGTTTTATCGAAATTGTAACAAATCAATTTTACACAATTAAGGCATAAATGAACTATTCTCAACTAAGTGCACCAACAAATTAAGTCTATGTCAAGATTTGAAATCATATGGTGACAAGCAAACAATTTAATTTTAGGAATGTAAATAGCAAAAATATACTTAATATGCACAAGAGAACAAGCCACAATGACACACAATATTTTTACTGTTGTGTTCGAAGACTTGCTAAACTCCTTTAATCAATGTTCAGGTAAACCTAAACGAATTGTACCATCTCCACAAATTAATCCAAAACCTCGAATTTACTAGGGTTGCTCTTCTTCCACTCCAAAGATGGCAACAAGCATCAGGCCACTCATAAATACCTAGGCCTTCTCACAAACTTCTTAAAAAAATTACCCGCACAACACCACTAAGTTGTCTAGGAGACACAACCTCCAAGAGAAAAAGTCAGAAACGCTCACTTGAACGAATCAAGTACGTACCAAATCTCGATGGATACACAATCCACCCTGAAAGTGCAACATATACACAAGAATTTGCCTCTCCAAGCTCATTAAATGAAACATACGTACACGAAAGTTGAGAGGGTTTGCTCTTAGCCCAAGGAAATGAATCAAAGCATCAACCACCTTACCATGGCTACAAGGAGATCTTTACACCTCACACCAAAAAACCGAGTCATTGCGGGAAGTTTCAACCAAGATCAGTGGAAACTGGTCTAATCATCGACACATGGCCGATCAGACAGCTTGGCACAAACCTGACAGAGCACAAAACAAGCTCTCTAGAAAAAGGAAACATGCAACAAATGGCAGGTTGGACCACTGTACCAGTCAAACCACAAACATATTGCTATTCAAATTGCTCCAAGAAAATCAAAGAACATCTCAAAATCACAAATTTTTTAAGAACGTTTGAATTGCCAAATTAGGACAATCCTAATTTTGCCAATCAGACTGGCAACCAAAATGTGGTTAGACTGACCAACACATGGCGTTCTGACCACTCTCAAGTTTACAGTAGGGAACGAGATGCATGAACTTCAACAAATTTGCAAAACACTTCACAAATCGTAGTACCATGCAAATAAGGATTAAATCATGATCCTAAAAACACACTAGCGATCTTTAGAATCACGCCATAAGGAAAAAGGGTTCATGGACTTTGACTATTTGCAAAATACATTCTCTAACGCTTGTCACATGCTACAAGGATAAATGCATGAGCCTCAAAAACTAGCAAAACAGGTTTGCAAATATCAGAGACATGCCAAAGAGAGCTAGTGCAAGCATAATGAGTTATCAACATATGACACACTCAAGCTAGTAGTCAAGACCCCCTTAATAGTACAACAATCTACACTAGCAATCTGAAATATCAACCAAACACAACACCAGTAAAATGACTAAGAAATATATCTTTAGCCTATGCTAGTTATACATTTGTCTTGTTCATCAGCTTTGAGCTTTTAATTGACAATGCACATCTTCTCTCCAAGATCAGATTCTTGACTTGAGCACCAACACATGGCACAATTTGCTTGACTTGATGATTATAAACACATGAAGCCATCCAATGATCCAAGTGTTCTATCATTATGGGGCCTAACCTATTTCACCAACTTATAAAAAATATTAGTCCCATAATTTAGTTATCATTAATTACCAAAACTCACCACTAACACACAATGGAGGGTTTAGATTCCTTATTTTCTAGCTATCGGATGTTGTGGTCTTCTTTGTCACTGAGAAATTGGTAGTTTCTCCATTGCCATCCCCAGGAAACCAGTGATCTTCTCTATCCCTTGGCAACTTTCTTTACATTGCCCCCAAGAAGTTGGCAATCTTCTCCATCACTGCTAGTTTCTTTGGCTCTTTGGTTTCTTTGGAGCATGGTGTCACTAGCCATGGAGCACTGATTCGACGATGTGTGGTTTCCTTGGCTTTCCTCCTCAGTTTCTTTGTTGATGCGTGGTTTCACTATCTTCGGCTCACCAGTTTCATCACCCCTCATTGGCCAAAGGTGATGGAGAGAGAGGTAGAGAGGGGTTAGTGGAGAGAGAAGAGAGGAGAAAGGGGATACATGTGTGTGTGTATATGTATGTATGTAAGCATAATGAATTTTTACTATATATATCACTCCTCCTAAGTGCATCAATCGCGAAGCAAATATGTGATGTAGGTACGTGGATGTTTATATATATATCACTCCTCCTAAGTGCACCAATCGCGAAGCAAATATGTGATGTAGGTACGTGGATGTTTATGTACATGTAGATCTATACCTATTTCGAATAACTCTTGCTCTTGACAGCCGAGGTGCTATTGGTGGCCTTTCAATCTTACTGTGGCGCGACTACGTACCGCCTCGACAGCTATTTGGTATTAACAAGAGTTATTCTTTGTCTTCCTTAGTTGGGGAAAATTGTGGATTTGCCACTATTAAGACCTCATATTTAGTATTTGCTACGTTTAAGTTTTACCTTAATAAAGTGCGACTACTGAAGCACAAGAGAAAAACTACAAAACCCTAGACAGTTCTAACAATAAAAGGTAGAGTGGTTTGATTAAAACCAACACACCAAGATCCAATTTGTTTAGATAAGCCATCTCATTCTCCTTACCACATATCTACTCCTTCTCCCACCTCCTCCTCCACCTCTTGTCATTTTCCCATGGTGAGGTCATCAACTTGTCCCATGCCCATAGTGAGGGCATCAACTCCTCTCACCTCCTATACCTTCTCTCACCAGCTCATTGCAAGGGCATCTACTCATCCTCCCACCTCCTCCTCCACCTCCTCTCACTGCTCATGGCGAGGGCATCCAGTCTTGTTCCCACCGCCTACTCCACCTTCTCTCACCTACCGATGGTGAGGGCATCCACTCCTCCCATGCCAACGTCCTTGAGCACGTTGCCAAATTTGCCATGCTCGAGCTGAGGTTAAGCAGGTAGGTGCCACGACCATGGCGTGGAGAAGAGCATGGTGGAAGGAAGGGTCGTTGTCAATCGGAAGGTAGTGCACAAGCATAAGCAGCTTGAGCACAACGACGTAGTTGCACATATGGGAGAGTTTGCAGGAACACCCCACAAGGCAACAACGACATGGATGAAGGATTTGGAAGGAGGTAGAGGAACATGCGGATGTCATGCTTCTTGGCTAGCACATTGGCTTGGTTGGTGACCTTGACATAGGGCACGTCAAGCTCCAACGTGATGTTGTTGGTGACCTTGGCGAGGCCAATATTGGTTTGGTCCTTCATCGTCCCCTAGAATTTTCTTGGTGTTGATGATTTTTTTTGAAATTTTGTGTGATTTCCCATGAAAATTACAAGAAACTCTTCTGAAGCTTGTCCAAATTTTTAGAAATCGTGTCAAACATATTGAAACTCACTAAAACTTCCTGGAACTTTTTTGTTAAAAACTTGGTGAAACCTATTAAAACTTGCTGAAATTTCTTGAAATTTTTTTATTGAATGTTGATGGAACATGTTGAAACTTGCTAAAACTTTCTTAAACTCTTTAGATGAAATTGGTTGAAACTTGACTTTAAAAAATCTGAAACTTGGTCTTGAAATTTTCTTAGAATCTTCTAGAAACATATGAAACTCATCGAAACATAAAACCTTTTCAAATGTTTTTACGGAACTTCCTAAAACTTGATAAAATATGTTACTACACCGTTACATCAGTATACAGTTTTGTAGTTGCTTTCAAGCCACAAATAGCTGAGTTTTTCCACTGTGGACGTACTCCACTATTTGCAAATTTGTTTTTGCCCTCAACTCCAATGTGAAAAGTCGCTTTTGCCCCAACAGTCCGTATGCCCAAGTCAACTCCACCCGTCGCCGGTGATGTCGACGGGGTAAGTGAGGTCGCGCTCGGGTCTGTCTCAAATGTACCGGTCCCAGTATGCCTGTGGGCTATTCCAACACATGGCGTCCACCTTGCGCGTGCGCTCAGGGTCTCCGGCTGCTGGAAGTCGTCGTCGACCATTCCGAGGCGCTCGTACAACACGATGATGCACAACGCGCTCATTGCAGTCTCCGAGTCACGCCCCGTCCATGGACGTCTCTGCTTAATTGGTGTTCACCAAACCTGCGATGATGTACTCGTTATCCACTAACACACACACACAAACAATCGACCAAAGCAAGATGAAATAATCATTTCAAATATTAACCGAATGCAACAAATTAAAGATTTTGACTTCTGAATGCACGCGTGCGTACCAATCATCATTTTGGTGTGGACGTAGATCATCAAGTCAAGTCGGGTTGGAGCTGTTGTTTTAAACTTTTGATTCTAGTTTTCGCACTAAAAGCGAGAATAAAAACAAACTACCGATTCTAATTCGATTTTCACAATCCAAATTTACTTCATATACATTAGAATCCACAATCCACTTCGTATGTCTTTTGGATTCTGGGTTTTGGAGAATCAACTTTTCTATAACTATAATCTAGAATCAACTTTTAAAAATCCAAAGTTTAAAACAAATGATCTTTAATCTCGAGTTGGGGGCGGCATATGGCCTGGCTAGACCAAGTCAATAAGTGGGAGGGGCTGAAACGGCTTTTCCCAGTGGATTTCGGGACAGATAAATTTCACAAATGTTGGAACACACCCACAGTGGCAAAACTCAGCTGTTTTATGGTTTAAAAGTGGCAAATACTAAATCGAGGGTCTTAGCAGTAGCAAATCCTCAATTTCTCCTTTCATTTAAGGTATGTTTGGCCAAATATGCGAATTCGCTGTGGAAAATGACACTCAAGGGATGAAAATCTGCACGTTAGAGCATATCCTTTTTGTTTGTTTGTTTGTTTGTTTGTTTTTGAAGCAGTGTCATGTGTGCAGGCTCCAAGGTCAAGTGACATGCGTCACGTGCGGCTTCATCTCTATGACCATGAGAGCCACTGAACGTCGAACTTTACCCTCCTCTTTTTCTGTCTGTTCTGTTCGATAGTCCAATGAGTCATGCCCATCGATACAAAATGAAAAGAAAGAAAGAAATATCCCAATGGCAACCGATTTAAATGCACCTCTTCTTAAAAGGTAGAAGTACAAAAAAAAGCTGAACCTCATATTTTGATGGTTTGGATTTCAATGAACACTTGCTAGTTCCGTGGAAATGACAGATCTGAATTTGAGGAAACCCCAACTGCCTGTAAACACATAAATTTTCATCTAAGAAGTCATGAGATGGATTCTCTCCTTCCATAAGCTTTTTTACGGAATGCATTTAATTTTGCATTAAGGGCTGATTCAAAGGATGAGTACAAAAAGACAAACGCATCAGTCAGTATCCTAATCTGCAGTTCACTGTACCAGCTATTTTCCTTCTTGCATGGGAACACTGATTTGTCTGACTGTTATCCCTCACCCTCAGTAACCACATTTGCAAATAGATCCTTTAAAGAGTATTGATTGAAAAATATTAAACAATGTTTTCACATATATTTTCTTAATTTATACATATAACCTTGCAATACGATTGAATTTTTATTATACGTAGCATACATTCCGCAAAGAAATTTTTTCAGTGCACGTGTGTAAGCACCGACTTTTGCAAGGTGATGCATGCAAAGTTTTTATCTGTTATCTGGCAAGTGTGCCTAAAATGTGACTACCATTAATGAGTACAGGCTATCCATTGTTTGATCTTATTTGTCACCTCTGCCTATCCTCCATTTATGCATTGGGAGCCATTTATGCTTGTAAACATCCTAGTGTGAACCTCAAGGCGTTTACTTAATTCATAAGCATAGCACACATGCCTCCTTCTCCATCCAAATCCTTTAGTTCATAACTAGCAACTCTTCTTTCCAATCATCCTTCCCCCTACCTTCCATGGCCTCCGATCTATTGAATGCTGCCAATTCTTTCTATATGGTACTGCGTGAATTGTTCTCACGCTTGGTTTTCTCTCTTCAGATCGAGTCATCCCTTTCCATGGAGATCATTGCTTTTTGGTTGTGGCTCGAAGGGAATGGCCATGGTGATCATTTCCTTGAACGCATAGAATCATTTGATGATTATCATGTCTGGGCAATTGCTTTTGCTGCAAAAAGTTTTGTTGAAGCCCTCCATCTCGAGCCCAATGATTCAGATGACAGATCTATACCAAGAAGCCACTTTCAGAATGAAGCTATTGAAGGGATTGCTTTCTACCTCAACAATGTCTGTTACAAGGCCTTAGAAGATCTTCGAGAAAAGGCAGAGAGGGAGGAATTCATCCGTGAGATGAATCAAACCTATGGAGAATACTTTAATGATCAAGCTCCTATGAGCACGGTAAGATCAGTACATTAAATCCATAATTGTCCGAGATCTGTTAATAGCTTGTGAAGCTTTTATCTTGATTTCTCTGGTCACTTATGCAGAAGAATCTTCTAACCAAGATCAAGGCTTTGTATGCTGACACTCAAAAGCATCATGGAGAAGGCACAAGTTCTAGACATATCCAGATTCCAACAAGTCATATCCGCCAAGATATAAAGGAAGCAATGGATGAGTATCAATCAAGCCCCCGTTTGGTGAAATTGTTGGATACCATGAGCTTAAGGGAGAAGCATAATGATGCAGTAAGAATGTCGATCATCAAGTTTAAATAATATCATGATGAGATGTCTTAAGAGAGAAGCATAATGATGCAGCAAGAATGTCATGAATTTTAAATAATATCATGATTAAGTGTCACAAATCAATCTGCATATGATTTTACTCAACAATTTCCTGATGAGACCTCTTGGCTTTCATCCAAATACTTTTGTGAAATCTAGGCTGAATATAAATATATATTTCTTGCAGATCACGCAACAACAGTATGATGTTCCACAAGACGAGAGAACTCTGTTCGTGACTTTCTCCAATGGCTACCCGTTGAGTAAAGATGAGCTATATAATTTCTTTATGAGGTAATTTATAACATGCAAGGTTTATATTACATATAGAAATTTACTATTTTGTATTTGGAGAACTAAAAGGCTGTTTGACCTCTAAAGGCTAGTTCACAACAAAATATTTACTAAGTTGTTGAATATTATTGTACTGGTTAGTCAAATTTCTAAAGTACACATTCATTTTAAGCATCCTAAATATTTGATGTGATGAATAACTGATAGGCAAAAGTTTAATGAAGGGAGAACAAAGAAGAAACAAATATAAGAAAAAAATTAATGAGAAAGGACAACACGTGCCGGAGAACAAAGAAGAAACAAATATAAGAAAAAATTAATGAGAAAGGACAACACGTGCTGCTATGAAATATTGTACTATAGCCACTTAACCCAGGGGTGCGGATGGCTCGAACCATGGATACGTTGAACCTTAAATTAGAGTCTAATGGGCCAAGGTGTTGACCCCCCAAAAACGGGGCTAAATGGGCCAGGAACCTATAGACCTATAGGTTTAGTGGGGCGGCCTCAATCCCTCTCGTCTTTCCAATTACAACAAAGATAGCAGCCACGCAACGATGTTGTTGATCCCTCTTCTGCTCGCTCGTCACCTCGATTTCCCTGTCTCCAACACCCCGCTTGATTTCTTGTTCCTAAAGCTCCTTGCATAATGTGAAGGCTTAACCGTCCTGGAAGACTATAGCACCCTTTGTGAGTCTTTGCCTTCTCCATCCACCACATGCCAGTGTCACCAAAAGAACGCATGATCAAGTCACAACCTAAGACTCTGATGTATGAGCTCTCTATTTACAACACATGCAAAAATCTAGCTCCATGCAAACAACAACCATTAAAATCAAGTTGCATAAATACTCTCCTTTTGCAACATATGCAAAACTTAGCTCTATACAAAAACCATTTAAACCAAATTGTATAAACTATCTCCTTTTTGCAACACATGCAAATCCATAGCTTTATGCAAAATTCAAATCAATTACGATTCAATAAGAAGAAAGTATAAGCTCCCTTATTTGCAACACATGCAAATACATAGCTTATGTAAAATCCAAATAAAAGAGTGAGCTAGAGTGAACCGGATTGAGTTCATCAACACATGATGAAGCTCAAGCTAAATGATTCAACCCCTCCTAATAGTACGGCACTAAACTAAAAACCTGATCTCTCAACTAAACACTGAGACCAGTAAAAGACTAAGAATATATTCTTAGCCTATCTAGTTATACCTTTGCCGCGCGCAACTACTTGAAGCTTTTATGATTCTTAATCATCTTTTCTCCAACTCGGGTCCTTTTTTTCTTGTTCATCAATTCATGATGAACTTTCTCTTTTCTTCTCTTCACTTCGGAATATTCTCTTGAAACTTATCAACACATGATGATTTTTTCTTTCCGATTCTTTATTATCATCGGACTCAACCTACTTCACAACTCATGAAAGATTGCTAGTCTAATAAACACGGTTGTTTCAATTATTAATTGCGTTGGCTCTGATACGACTTGTTACACTATGATATCTCTTCTTTTGCACGGCACCCCTACATCGGATTAGACTTTTGTGAGATATAGTACAAGCTTGCACGATCTTAAGATTGAAGAAGATGAATCTCATAGAAAGAATTAAAATAACAACGTTGAAACAACCACGACGAGACATAAAAGAGTTAGCAAAGCTAGCTGCAAATTCTTTAAGCATAACTTGAAAAAAGTGCCAGTTCTTATTGCACATTCACAATCTCGATCCTTTTAGGATCCTTGGATGTTTGTCCTATACAAGAAGCTAATGCTAAAAAATAATCTAGTCTCTAATTCTCTCTTGTAAACATCTTGTTTTGAATGAGTTGGTTTGTGGCTTTTGGTTGCTTTGGTTCGCTATGACCACCCCATGTATTTATATAGCTCCCATAGTCCTGCTCCAAATCAAGTAGAAATCCTAGTCCAAAAGAAAGAATTCTAATCTTATTAGGATTTAAGTAGCACAACTTTTCAAATCCTAAAAGATTAAATACGAATTACCATAATATACAATCACCCACTATACACAATGATGCAAAGAAACAGACGTTGATTTGCGTGTATGGTGACCAGATTGATACAAAAAAATCCTTATAGACTTATGAAGAAAGTACATATTCGTTTAAGAAAATTGCACCGTTCGTCTATGTACTTTCCACCTTTCCAGATTACCTCTTAAAACGTCGGTAATGTACCACCCGTTCTTTCATATTTTGGCACACTAAATATACTTTACCACTAGATATATTTTGGGAACCAGGTCGAAAATTTTAACTCATGCAAACAAATATAAAGTACAAGTGGTAAACAGAACATGTGGTTTTAGTGCAATTTTGTCTTCCATCTACTTCATATGCAACAACAGCGTTCTAGCTGTATAATCAACTTAGCTCTTTGTGCTAATTAAATCTTGATATCGTTGTGCAAAGTACAAACTTGTAGTATCGAACTACAAATAGATTACTGTAAAGAAAGAACTAGATATAGATCTTTATGAAATCTTAGACATTTTCTCTGTAACTTGCCCATATTTTTTAGCTTTTACACATAATAACATTAATTCCAAGTACCTGAGCGGCTACAAGTATTCTATTTTATACGAAGTATCTGATCTGCAGTGACAAATTAGTGACTGGATTCATTGTAGTGTTTTAACTAATGTTGTTGTTAATTTACTCAAATTTTTATTGTAAATTCTATATCGCAGGCACTATGGAGATGTTGAACAGATAAGAATAGAGGAGCCAGTGGAGCATAGGCCACCACAATATGCACACGTCACATTTTTCTCACAGGGGACACTCGTACGTGTCCTTGATGGGAACAAGAGAGTCAAATTCATGACAAGGGGGAAGCATCTATGGGCTCGACAATTTGTGCCGAAGAAGAAAAAGATAAAGCATGATGAGCTAGCTAGCCCCAACTGCCTGAATATTTGAAGACTTAAATCCTCAGCATGTTGGAACCATTGGAACAAACTCTGCACTTCGAAAATTTCTTACTGTGCCTTGCGCACCTTGCTTTTATGGGCGTGATTCTAAACTTCTGATGTATTTTATCATGACAACATAAATCCGTATGTGTGAATACTTATGAATTTCAATTGTGGGCATTTACAATATTTAGAGTTGTTCCTAGTAACCTATACATCTTAGATTATGGTTGCTATTGTGTGATGCGAACTAATTATTTAGCTCAATTTCTAGAAAGTTTCTGAGTATTTGACAAGTTTTTGTTGGAAGATGATCTTCAGTTGTGACCCTTATGATGCAGCAGCAGTAGCAAGTGACCGAGCTGTAGATTCTGGAGTCAATTTTGCATTGTTAGTTTTTTTACAGTGTTTAGTACTCTGCTCGTTCGCACCAGTACATTTTAACTATTCCGTAGCTTTGTTTTGTGAACTGCTCTTTATTTGTTCTTTTGAAGTGACACCTGGTTTTGTAATCTCGCTGAACTCTGAACCGGTATTAGTACCCTACCTGGCAGGGAGATTAGTGCAAAGCAATTGTTCTCTGTCTCCGCCACGTAGAAATTAGCCACTGTAATTTTGCTCGTACCAGCTTTTCGTGCGTTCCGACGACACACGTGTGCGCACTGTTGAGCTATTCGTAGGACTTGAGTGCTTCTTTCAACATTCCTTCTGATCTGTTGTGAGCCTTGTGACTCTCGAGTGAAACACACTTCAGGGATTCCTTTGGATGGAGACCCTGGATTGTGCGAGTCACTCGCCCTAGGACATGTTTGGATGGTGTCAAGGAAATTCATAGTACTCAGTTTGTCATTTTGAGAATTGATATGGTCTCCAAGATATAATTGGGACTACTAATTTCTATTATTTGTTAAAAAAATGTCAGAAGCTCTGACATCTATTATAGAAGAAAGAGCAACAGACAAATTACATATGCACGCGCACACACACGCACCTCCAAATGCACGTACACGCGCACACATACGTATGCACTCGCCTTTATGAGAAACGTCAGGTTTGAGGATTGAACCTAGGTCAGTTGGGCGACCACACTCACTCCTCTACTAATTTCTATTATAATATATTTATGAAACCCAATAACATTATGATATCGTAAAAGTACTTCTCGAGACAAATCAACGAATGCTATTTCCACGTATCTAATTTAAATATTTAAAAAAGATATTGACAATGAATGTTACCAAAGTTTGATTATATCTGTATTCAAAACTATAACTATTGTAAGTAGGGGAGTATAAAATTAGCACGTTTTGTGACATTGAATCCATATCCTTTCCTTCCACTCACGTGAGGCATTTTCCGAAGAACAACTGTGATTAGTCATGTACTTTAGAAGAGGCTGAGAATTTTAGCCGTCTTAAGTAGTACGATGTGGTTTGACGAATATTGTCGGCTGGGGCCAACAGAGCAGCAGCCTAGCAACTCCGATTTTGCGAGCTCCTCCATCCCCCACTGAGACGACGGCCGGAATCCGACGATGGCCGCGGATGAATTGGCATTTCCGCGAGCGCCTCGGGCCCATCTCCTCCTTCCATTCATCCTCTTGGCTCTGCCCCTCCTGCTCGATGGCGCCGCCCCCGACCGCGGTGGCGACCTCCGGCGGGTGGTGGAGGTCCCGGGCGAGCCGAGGTCGGTGGTGTGGGCGGTGCAGCTGTCCGATCTCCACCTCAGCGCCTTCCACCCGGACCGCGCGGCCGACTTCGGCCGCCACGTGGGCGACGCGCTCGCCATGGTAAACCCCGCTCTCGTCCTCATCACCGGCGACCTCACCGGTATGCTTGCTGCTTCCTCCGCGCCCCTTCATCAGAGCCGTACCTGACATATTGAAGACCTGTGCTAATCTTTTCTAAAAAAAAATATCATTTAATATTTTAACAATAATATAATTTTTTAATATATACAATACTAAGGATTACGTCCTGCTAAGAAAAAGTATCTATTAAGTTTACTCCAAAACTTTATTCTTATACTATGCTTTGAAACAAAATATTCAATTATCTCAAATTAAACACAATTTCATATGCTACCGTAGCCAATCCATAGTCTCTTCTGTGTCATTATGACCTGTTTGGGCAGCTGTAACTTTTCTGAAAAGCTGTGTTTGCACCCGAATTTGGCAGGTGTAGTCAAATCGGCAAAATATGGCCAACGAATCATAACCAACGCTAGGAATGGAAAGATTTGGAAATATTTGGTTACAGTAAGGATTTTTTAAGGAAAAACCCTCCGGATAAAGACCAGTATGAATCATACTCTGTAACGCGTTGTAATAGCACTCGATCGGCCGATAGACATAAAAGGTGGACCAGGGCAGGCAGAAAAATAACAACCAACTCAATCAGCCTACATATACTTTTATCTTTCTGTTGACTAGGAGTAGTTCTGTAATCTAGTTTTCTTGTAATTCGATCTTGATCGATAAAGTTGCGCATCGCCGATTATTGATCTTCATCGATTACGCCCTAGGTTCGATTCTCTGATCTTGCTGCGCATCTCCTTTTCAGAGTATCTGCCTTTACCCTCTAAGTTAGCCTTAATCGGCTAATTCAATTTACCCTATATCCTCGATTTGATCGAGTTTTAGCTGATCAGATCTAAGCCGATTGCTTCACGAAATGAGCTTTGAGCAAACTTTATATTTTTCTCCTTACCGATTGTAGGGTCAAATCGGTTGGCACGCCCTGAACTAGGTGTTCGTCTGGTGTGCTATAGCTGAAAATCTTACTTCAACTTTTTTGACGCTAACACACTCTTGGCATGCCCGGTGGGACCGATGTCTTCATCAGGCAAGTCGATTCCGCCATCCGACCTCAACATCGAGGCCATAATTGTCCCCACATTGGACGATTTGACCCCGAAGCAACGCAATGAAATTGAAGATCAAAAAGCTGCTTTGGAGAAGATGATGTTGGGTTGCTACTAGAAAACCCGACGTGGTGTCACCTAGAAAACCGCTCTGCCAACATTGAATCCTCTTGGTGACGCAGGAGTCACAAGTGGCCCGGTGAGTCAGTACATGCCTGCACAGGTCGAATTATCGGCTATGATCGAGCAATCTTTACATCATGCATTAATCAATCAATCATCGTCTTTGGTCACTACCCTCAAGCCGATGATCGCAAATAGCGTAAAAACTATTGCTCAAGAACTGGCTTCATCTGGGAGCCTGCTCAATCTGCCGCAAGCGTTACCAACATATCCTGTCTATTTGATAGCACGGAACACTAATACAGTGGACGGGGCAAAGTCGTCGACTCCAACCCCTTCGTTGATGCCGACTCAACCTACGGTTTTATTGTCTGGCAACCCTCGTTCTAGAGGGGTCACACGCATTACCAGGCATATACTGATGCCGTAAAGCTGAACATGTTGGCTAATTTGCCACCATTAGCTCCGTTCCACGCCTTCCCATAATCGGCTCCACAGCCGATTGAATCTAATAGATATTCTCAGCACCATGAGCCGATCCCGCTTAGGAGTCCAGTTCCACATAAAGTAGTAACCTATACAGAACCATTTGTCCCATTACCGGAGTTGCCGGTTAGGAGGAACGATGGATATGATCAATTCCCTCAATATCCATCGGTTCAATCCAATCGGCAGCCCGAGCTTGCACTCGGGGGGCAGGATGCCAGTTATGAAAATTGGCAGAACCCCAATACCTTGTCGGCTAACAATATTAATTGGGCCAATCAGATTTCTGCCGTATTAAGAGATCAATTCGGTTTGCAGCCAAAGGGTAGAGTTATTGGCTATATCATATGCCAACGTGAGGAAGGACGATGGAGGAACTCGGGGAGGCCAACATGACGAAGGCCGATAGAGGAACTTGGGGAGGCTGGCAACACCGATGACGACTGAGCAAAGGCACAGGTGGTCCGGCTCGGAGTGAAGGCCAACGGCGTAAGCCTCGGGCGGAGCGGAGCGTCGATGCGGAGGAGGCCGAAGGGGAGCTTGGGGAGGCCAGCGACACCTACGATGACCGGCGATCGAGAAGGTGCTGAGGCACTGAAGGAGGGATTAGTGGAGGCGCAAATGCAACGGTAAAAACCCTAACCCTAGAAACCTCGCTTTAATACCATGTTATGAATAGCACTTGTATTGAACTTGAGGCTAATGGACCAATATATATACATGTATATGAGGGTATAGAAGGAAAGCTTATATAAGGTAATTTCTATACATGGCTAGCAATATCTATACAAGGCAACTAGCAATCTCTTATATAAGGTAACTAGGATACTGTCTAACAGGACTCAGATGAAAATCAACATAAAGCTGTGGGGCTTATGGAGAATTATTCTAGTATAGATTATAGAATATGTAGAGGTATCATACTTTCAGAAGAAAAACAAAAAAACACCAAAGGGCACCCTAATTTACAAAATGGTGCTTGTCTCTGCTTTCAATTGTGTATTTGCTTCCTGTGAAGTATAAACCCCCCTACTACGTAGAAGTGTAGAACGTTGTAACCAAGCCCTTTTGCTGTGGGCTAGCTTGAGGCTGCATAGTCTATAGATGTGAGAGGTGGGTGGGCGAACAGTAAGAGGCCACCTGCGAGGTGGTTCTGCCGTTCGGGAAGGTTGCACCGGTGGCGCAGAGAAGAGGGAACTTCTGTTTATTCTCTACTTAATCTCAAAGTGAAGCCAATCAATTCATTAGATAGGACGGCTACTCAACAAATGCATCTAAAGATAACCCATAGGCCCATTGTGATGTTGGCAATGTATCGAATCACCATTTGACACACAAGTGATAAACAGTTCCTAGCAGTACATTATGACTTTCCAAACCACATGGATATCATTTGTCCGACATGCCATCAATGAATATATGTTCGGTTCTTTTGTCACTTTCAAATAGCAAGATGCTGTTTAATCCATTGTTTCTTGAATCCCCAAAGCTAGACTAAATAGATCAAGCGACTAACACCTCAACCTGCTCGGGCATAGCCATGCACAGCCTTTAGTCTATCTTTTTTGAGTGGCCTGGAGATATCTTTTTGTCCTCGTATAGCAAGGAAAAAATTCCGTCTTGACCATACACATCCTCCACATGTATCAACACATTCCCAAGTGTAACTACTAACATAATTATCCTATTACAGACAACAATTAGTAACATCAATGAATAAGATCCTCATGTCGAGATACAAGTACGTCTCAGGTTAGAGGATCAATCATAAACATTGTATGGAACCAACAGATGACATACATGTAATGTTCAATACGGTGTTTCATAATGGGTCTATGCAATAACATGTTCACCAACACGTTATCCATATAATTGTGTTTATGTCGCATATCCATGATCTGCAAAACATGATCATGACACAGTAATATACTTTTCTATGTGAATAAGCAACTGATATGATCAAGTCATATACTTGATAATCTATAACATGGTGTTTTTAAAAAGGAACATGAAAATATAAACATCTATCAATCATCTCCATAATTGACCACTACGGCATATTTCCAACAAAGATGACATAGCACACTAAGCAATAAGTACTGACAACTGGGCATTAAAACATCGGACTAAAGAGGAATTTATGGAAGAAATGTAGTTTTTTTCCATGTCAGGACATGGGAGTTGGAAATTCACAGAGTTTGGCAACATTGAAGTAGTCAAAAGAGGCAAAGGAGTGCTATAACCATCCATTTGTGGCCTTGTAGATGTTGGAGAGCTAAATGTAACACCACAACACTTCATGTTCTCTAGATATTACCACCATTTACATTTTTCATCACTTTTAACAACATTTTAACTCTAATTTCAGCAAGCATTCTAAAACAATTAACACCTCTACTAAACAAAACTAACAGGAATTTGCATAACAACATAAAATATATAAAAAATAGTAATGAACTTTGGAACCACGCTCCCAAGCACGCACGAGTCCACATGCTCGGGAATGCCAAGTCTTCGCACTTGGGTACACTCGGATCGCGTACGTCTGGGAGCAATCTTTACCCTTTGACGACGATGATGATCAAGAATAAATAAACAATAGACAAACAACTAAACTTCTCATTTAATATAAAACAACTAAAGTTCTCATTTAATGTAAAACTGACTAAGTTCACATGTCTATTACTACAAGTATAAAAGTCAATCAACTAAATTGGCTAAGAAGTTTATTTCTCATGAGTGAACACTAAAACTCGGTATTTGTGGAAGATGATGTGACAAGTGACACAATGATGCTACTCTCATTCCATGCATATCGTCTTCAATGGTCACCTAAAACATGAAAATAGGCTAGGGTGATTCTATGACTTAGTAAGTACCTAATAAAACAATAACATAACCATTTATCACATTCGTCTTATTAATCATCTTTAAGTGAATCCACAACTCAATAACATAACCATTTATTATATTCATATCACTAATAATCTTTTATCGTTAGCGATACAATGCAAATATGTCTACATGCACATATGCTCATTGCATAGCATACTGTATCACTTAATGCACACCCGTCGATATCGCACCCTCTCATTCTCTCCATCCTATTGAGGTGCCTACACCAGATAGGTCATAGAGGCCCACGTAGGTCACCACTTTCCATCATGAATGCAACATATGCAAATGACATGATTTATCAATATTAACATATCTCATCATCTCCATTAACCTCATCATCATATCATATCATTTTCATAATAAATGAAAGGAATCCTATAAAGCATCATAATAACAAGTTTTCAATAAGAACAATAAGAATTAACCATCCATGTCATCATTCTATCATACACTTACCTTTTTACCTACAAGAAACAGAATGGCGTGTGGTTAACGCAAAACCCGTAGTCACACCTCCTACGGAAGGTAAACCCATCTCAAAAAAACATGCCAAAACAATACATCAAACCATTGTTATTACGGTGTCGCCTCGCCTAGGCGACGCCTAGGCGCCGACTAGGCGTCCAAGCGGCCGGCCGAGTCGCTTGGCTCGGCGCCTACGCGAAGCAAACGAGCGATCGCACTGGACGATCTGGCGTCGCAGCGTGGGTGCCTAGGCGTCGTCCAAGCCTTCTGGCGAGCGACTCAGCGCTTGGCGAAGTGGAGAAAGGCCCAAAGACCGAACGAAGCGGGACTGCGGGTGCGAAAGACCGAAAGACCACAGACCTCACGGATGGAGAAGCGACGGCAAAACCCTAGTTTCGCGGCGCCGCTGCCCCGGTAAGCCTCTGCCTCCCGCTCCTCCTCCGCTTCCCCCTCCTCCTCCGCCTCCCCTTCTCCGTCTGCTTCTCCTCCTCTGCTCGGCGAGCTCGACGGTCGGCGCTCCTCTTGCTCGGTGACTCGACGCTCCTCTGCTTGGCAGCTCGGGAGTCGGGACTCGGGAGGATGCACTGATCTGAGGGCGAATGGAATGGGACGGCAGAGAGGAGTCGGCGGCGGCTGGGAGGCGGCGCATGTGAATGGAGAGGGAGGAGCGGGAGTAGGGAGGAGAAAGTCGGGAGCGCCCGCGCTTGTGAATGGAGCTGGTGCGGGCAGGGTGCGGCCGGCTGCTAAGAGTGCTAATGCAGCACTGCGCAATGGGCCAAATGGGCCGGCGCGGGAAATGGGCTGAGAACTCATTTGACTACTAGACTGAGAACTCATTTGACTGCTACGTTTGATGCTAACTTGAATATTTTTTTGGCGCCTAATCCTCGCCTAGGCGCCTAGGCGTCCAGGCGCCCCGGAGGCGACTCGCCTCGCCGGGGCGCCGTGATAACCATGCATCAAACATAGCAACATCGCTTCTATGCACATCCCCGAACTTGACTTTCTCCCTCACTAGACAGTTTACAATTTGCAATGGCGGTCGGAAGACCATAACTCCTAACTCAGGAGCCCAAACATAGTAAACCACATATGTTATGAAAGCTATACAAGATTGTTTACAGTTTTCTAGTTATCCATATTTTCTAATTAATTCATTTAAACCCTCGTTTTTAGCCCCGAAGATTGATTTGTTGTTTTACTGGTGTCATGTGGGGACGCACGTCTGAAGCGCCGCCGTGGCGTCTTGTGGCCACGTAACGCAAGTCTTCTTGGAGAGGAGGAGGCCACCACGAGTGGCTAAGTTTGGAAAGAGAGATTAGTTTCTATTTTATTCCTTAAGTCTAGGAGAGATTGGTTAAGGTTTGGAAAGAGAGATTAGTTTCTATTTTTACTCCTTAAGTTTAGGAGAGATTGGTTAGGCCCTTGGCCATATATTCTGTGAGCTGGACATTGAGAAGATTAAGCAAGTTCATTATCTCTAATCTCCGCTCTCTCTCTCACCCAACAAGCCGGCGAGAGGGCAAAACCTCGCCCGGCGACGACGGATCATGACTCACGAACTCCATGACCAAGGCGGCTACCCTAGGTCCCGACGCCCTTGACAACCTGGTATCAGCTTCCAGGCGTTCCTCGTCTTCCTCTGCCGCGCCGCCGCAACAGACCGCCACCTCCACGCCACCACCCAGCCCTCCCAATTCACCTCCATCAGCCGCCGCCTTGATTCCTTCAGCCATGTCGGACCCGTCCATTGCTGATCTGGCTAAGTTGATTGAGTCCCTGACCACGACCGTGACGAACCTGCAGATGACCGTGACCGCGCTGCAGAAGGAGAAGTCCTCTTCGTCCGGCTTCCACGGGGGCAATGACGGCCAGCACCACAACGATCGGCCCCCGCGGTTCCAGAAGATGGATTTTCCCCGGTACGACGGCAAAACCGATCCGTTGATCTTCGTCAATCGCTGCGAATCGTACTTCCATCAGCAGCGGATCATGGAGGAGGAGTAGGTTTGGATGGCCTCCTACAACTTGGAGGACGGCGCGCAGATGTGGTACGTCCAGGTCCAGACGGACGAAGGCACCCCGTCATGGCGCCGGTTCAAGAGCATTGCTGCACTTCGCTATGGTCGCCATTGCGCTTCTGCCCATTGGTTGAATTGGTAGTCTTGCGGCGTGCGAGACGGATCGCCGAATATCAAGATCGGTTCAGCGCTCCTTCTCGTGCGGTCCGCTCGAGGAGTCGCGAGTCCAACTCTTCACGGGGTCTCACTGCCGCTTCAAGATCGACGCCCGCATCAGAACCCGCGATCCACAGCGCGCCATGAGTCGCAGCGATTTGAGCATGCTGCAAGTCGCCCCGGCGCCGGGTCCCGCCGACCTCTGCTTCTGCTAGCCGCCCGCCGCCTCGCTGGCGCCAGGCGAGTCCCCAGCGGCCGACGCGCGACGATCTCCGTCGAGGCGCCAGATCAAGCGCCTACCCAAAGGTAAAACAAGAGGCGGCGCCGCAAAGGCCTTTGCTACAATTGCGACGAGAAGTACACCCGGGGCCACAACCGCGTCTGCCAGCGGCTGTTCCTCCTGGAGGGTATCGAGGAGGACGATGTTGACGGCCCCACCGAGGAGTCTGAGGAGGCCGCGGCCGAGGACGCCCCTGTCTTCTCCCTACAGGCCCTCGCCGGGGTCTCCTTCGCCGACACCATGCAGGTCGCCGTCGCGCTCGGTTCCGTGGCGCTCGTCGCCCTCCTCGACTCCGGCAGCACGCACAACTTCATCTCCGAGGCGGCCGCGTGCCCGCCTTCCTCTTGGCTGGCGTCCGCCTCACGGCTATGGTCGCCAACGGCGAGAGCGTCTCGTGCGTCGGGGTCATCCGCTGCACGCCGCCCGACCATCGACGGCGCGCGATTCCTGCCGACCTCTTCGTCATGCCATTGGCGGGCTATGGCGTGGTCCTCGGCACCGATGGCTCGGCGCCTTGGGCCCCATTGTTTGGGACCTCGCCAGCCGAATAGCGTTCAAAGACCGGGGCGCACCATCTGCCGGTGGTGTGGCGTCCTCGGCCTTGGCAAACCCTCGGCGCCACAGCCGCAGGAAACCCCTCCTCGGCGAGCTCTGGATTCCTTTGGGACATCTTCGCGCCAGAAGCCGCTGCCCCTAAGCAGCGACGACCACCCATCACCCTCAAGACGGGCGCAGCGGTGGCCGTCGCCCGTCTCGATACCCGGCGGCACAAGGATGAATCGGAGCGGCGGTCGCCGCCATGATCGAGCAGGCATCGTCGCGCGGCGACTCTCCGTTTTCGTCGCCGGTCCTTCTCGTCAAGAAATCCGGCGGGTCGTGGCGCTTCGCGTGGACTATCGCGCTACGAACGCGCCTTCGTCAGGACGCGTTCCCGTCCGGTGGTCGACGAGCTTCTCGGCGAACTCCACGGTAGCGGTTCTTCTCAAAAAATGGACTGCGGTCCGGGTACCACCAGGTGCGGATGCGGCCGGAGGATGTACACAAGACCGCGTTCCGCACCCACGACGGCCTTCTCCAAGCTCTTCATCGTCGAATGTGACGCTTCGTCACACGGGTTCGGCGCCGTGCTCGTCCAGGACGGCCACCCGGTCGCCTTCTTCAGTCGCCCCATCGCCCCCCGACACCGCTCCCTCGCCGCTTATGAGCGGGAACTCATCGGCCTCGTCCAGGCGGTTCAGCATTGGAGGCCGTATTTATGGGGGCGGCGCTTCGTCGTCTGGACAGACCTCTACAGCCTCAAGTACCTCCTCGACCAGCGCCTGGCCACGATACCCAGCACCATTGGGTCGGCAAGCTCTTGGGTTCGACTTTTCGGTTGAGTCAATGTCGGGCGCAACACCGTGGCGACGCCCTCTCCGCCGCGACATGCCGAAGCGAATTCTTGGCAATCTCGGCACCCGCTTCGACTTCATCGCGCGTCTCGCACGCCAAAGCCAGCGATCCGGCCGTCGCCATCCATGACGAGGTCACGCGCAGCGGCAGCGTGCGCCGTGGAAGCGATGGTGTGCGACATGGTCGCCTCGACAGCGCTGTACATCGCCCGCCTTTCCACTCCTGCAGAGATCACGCGCGATCCACGCAGCGGCCACGGCGTCCACGCACGCTGCACGCCTCCGCCACGACTTCCATTTTCCCAACATGCGTCGTTTGGTGCAGACTTCGTCTTGGCGTCGCGCGACATGTCGGTGATACAAGTCCGAACACTGCACCGGCCGGCTTAACGCAACCGTTGCCAATTCCTCCATCGTCTGGCGGACATCGGTGCGACTTCGTGGGCGCGCGCCAGGTGCACGGAAGACGGTCATCCTCTCCGTCGTGGACCGCTTCACCAAGTCGCCACTTCATCCCTTGGCGCACCGTACCGCCGAGTCCATGGCGCGAGCCTTCTTCGCCGACATCGTCGTCTCCACGGCATTCCGCGATCCATCGTGTCCGATCGCGACCGGTGTTCGCCGGCGTTCGGCGCGAGCTCATCGCCTCGTAGGCGCGGCGCACATGTCCTCGGCCTTCCACCCCAGACGGACGGCCGACGGAAGAAGCGCTAACGCGTCATCATCATGTACTGCCGCGCTTCTGGCGATCGCCCGGCAGTGGCCGGTTGGCTGCCGCCGTAATGAGTCGTCTACAACCTGACCTACCGATCGTCGCTACACGACGCTGTTCGGGTGGTCACGGCGCGACCGCCCTCCATCCGATCCTCGAGCCCGGTGAGACTCGTGTTGCATTGTTGCCCAGAGATGGAAGATCGCGAGGCCTTCCTCGCCGACGTCGCATATCGCTCGAACAGCGCAGCGTGCAGAGCGCCCTACGGCCGGCTCCATCGGCGGTGTCTTACTAAGTCGGCAATCAGGCGTTCTGCGCCTCTCGTCATGGCCACCTCCTTCCACGCTTCGCCACGGAAGCTCAAGCCGAGTTTGTCGGCCCTACCGCGTCGCCGAATCGATCAACGACGTCGTTGTCCGCTGGAAGCGCCACGCGGCGCGTCTTCATGATGTGTTCCATGTTGAGTGCTCAAGAAATTGTCGGGACCCGCCTCCTAACCTCTCGACACCGCCCATACCCACCATGGCGCGGTGGTTCCCGAGCCACTCCGGGTAGAACAAGCTACTTTGGCGCGAGGAGTTCGCCAGTGCTCGTGCATTAACGCGGCGGCGAGCCGCCTCAAGAACATGGGAAGGCCTCAACGACTTCCGCGGTTCGGACTTCGGCTCGAGGACGAGCTGGGTCTCGAGAGAGATGTCATGTGGGGGACGCACGTCTGGCGCTGAGCGTGGCGTCGCGCATGAAACGTCATCTTGTTGTGAGAGGAGGCCACCACAGTGGCTAAGTTTGGAAAGAGAGATTAGTTTCTATTTTATTCCTTAAGTCTAGGAGAGATTGGTTAAGGTTTGGAAAGAGAGATTAGTTTCTATTTTTACTCCTTAAGTTTAGGAGAGATTGGTTAGGCCCTTGGCCATATATTCTGTAGCGGACATTGAGAAGATTAAGCAAGTTCATTATCTCTAATCTCCGTCTCTCTCTCTCACCCAACAAGCCCGGCGAGAGGGCAAAACCTCGCATGGCGATTTGACGATCATGACTCACGAACTCCATGACCAAGGGCCGGCTACCCTAGGTCCCGACGCCTTGACAAGCTGGACAACACACTTCACAATTTAAGTAACTATTTTATACAAATCCACATGTAGCAAACCATATCATTTCTAGAATGTAGGGAAAATTATCTAGTTTTGTCTAGTTATGGGTATAATTTAATTTGGCTATTATCTAGCCCTAAATAGCATATTACCACAACTACTCTTAGCAGGGACCGATTTATGGACAAGTTTCTACAAGCCGTACTTTCAAACCGCTTAACCAAAATTTACGTTCTTGTTCTCTTATTAAACTTTAGACAATAATATAAATTTTGCGTAACTTGGAATGCTATGAAACTGACCGTAGGTACCCAAAACTTGCCCCGAAAACAGAAACCGCTGTTAAACAAGTACCGATCTATCCCAAACTCCATCATGGTGCTTTCTGTTCTAAGTATTACATCTACCATCAAAACGATAATAACATCGCTCTAGTATAGCGCGAACGACAATCTAGGGTTTATACCTTCATCCCGAAATTCCACTAGAAACATCAAAGTTGGTGATCCTCCACAATCCCAATACGTTCCCTGCTCCTTCACGCATCCCAAAACTCCCACAGTACGTTATTCGAGATTCTCACCACCTCTTGCATATGGTGACGTGAACAGATCTCAATATCGAATACTCAGTTTGATAGGGAACGCAAAAGGACAGAGATAGGCATCAGGGCATGCCACGGCTGGCACAGCGACGCCGGCCAAGGACACAGCCGCACCTCTACAATGACATTGAGCAGCGAGACGACAGCGGGACAACATAGCAGCACGATGTAGCTGCAACACACAGTGTAGGCACAGCTCGGGACCGCATGACAGCTTGGAGTGGGAAACCCTCCCCCTGCACCCCTATTTATGGTTGACAAGACCGAGTTCGGCTCGGCATGCACGTCAAGACTGACTCAGTCGGCAGCCCGACCCATGAGATTTCTTTTTTTGGAATATCACACCATTGGATTTCCTCCTTTGCCATTGGATTACACATTGTTCTATGTTAGAATTATGCTTTTAGCATTAAGACAATCGCTGCATCGGAAACATTTTGTAAAATATAGAATGAACATAACGCACCGAATGAAATTAATATTCAAGAAATAATAATAACAATTATTTATCCTAAATGATAATCGTTCTTCATGAACATAGACCAATGTTTATCGGGAATCAAAACTAAACTTATAAAGAGGCTCTTAAGGAGACTCGTAAGGAAATGTGGCA
Organism: Guadua angustifolia; assembly: GCA_036346375.1. NCBI lineage: Eukaryota > Viridiplantae > Streptophyta > Magnoliopsida > Poales > Poaceae > Guadua > Guadua angustifolia. Next base: position 57,942 of record JAYEVE010001376.1, read on the forward strand.
TCGACTTAACAAAATGAGGGTGTATTTGGGACACTAGTTCAGGTCTCCATATGCGTCGTGGGTGTCCTTCTAGGACTCCTCAAGCTTAGTACTAAGGTTATCTTCATCCATGGGAGTATTTCCATATCCGAAAAGGATTTTTTGGAGCTTCTTTTGTAGGATTAAGAATCATATCATCACTTTTCTCGATGTCCAACAACAGGTTGACCGATGAAGCGTGCCTCAACATTGTTCTCCTAGGTTTTCTTGACTTTACCAGTGGATTGCACGTATAGGTCTACCAAATTTTTCAGGGTGCAGCAGGTACACGATCAATGGCCAGTGTATCCACACCTAAAGTAGGGTTGTGTAGGGTAAGTAGCCTTTTTGGCTAAGTCTTGCATCTGGAAACTCCCTTGACCTTTACCTCTCCACTGGTACTTGCTTTTGCCTTTTTGCAATCCAATCTGTGGCCATTGCTATTGCAAGTTTGTTGAGCATTTGCATGTGCTTCAAGCATTGCTTGTATCCCATTGGGAATAATATGATGATTCTTTGTCAAGAGTTCATCACGCTTCTCTACTTCTATTAAAGTATAGATAAGCTCAAAGTACTTTCGGTATTTGGCATGACGGTAATGTTGCTATAGTATCTTCGTGTTGGGGTGGAAGGTGCACAATATCTTGTCTATCATCTCAGCATCTATAACATTCTAATTAAAGAAACGTAGCTTGGCAACAAGTTTGTGAATAGCAGAGTTGTAAGCTACCACAGTTTTATAGTCCGAAGCGCAGGAGGGTCTTTTCACCCTGCTAGTTATAGTGTTCCTTCAAAGGATTCCATAGTGCTAGTGGGTCCATCAAATACTTGGCCTTCAAATCTGCATGGAGATGACGTCTTAAGAAGTGCAGAGCCACACACTTAGCGGCTTCCGAAAGAGCAGGTGCACCGGCTTTAGGCTGGGTAATAGCAACTCCAAGAGATCAAGCCATTAAGTTAATCTTGGCATCCATTGCCTAGTTCAGGTAATTGTTGCCATTCAGAGCAAACTCGACAAATTTCCACTTTGCAATGTCCGACATATCTTGTGTTATATTAATGCAAGAATGAATTTTAATGCTGGTAAAAGCAATATATTGTATGCTCATTCTTAAATCAGTAAATATTTGATCTATATCTATTTAGTACATAATTATCTAAAATTTCCCAGAGTTGTCCTAGAAATTTTCATAATTTTCTACTAATTATTGAGCAATTTTAAGAATTACGAATTAATTTTAAAAAATAAATTCAGCATATATATAAATAGCAAATTATGCTAGGGAAGTAAATCTGGTGATATGAAACTTCTAATGTGTGCTAGGTCTAAGTTTCAACAATTTACAGAAGCCCATATACCTAGAAATTTAGTTTCTAAGTTTTAATAGAAATTTTCAGAAATTATTAACTAGTTTTCGGGATTACTGGAAACTTCAGGGTCCAGAATATAAAATTCTTTATCTCGGTAAATTTTTGTTGTTATGCGGAACTTCAGGGTCTTTTCGCAAAATTTACCATAGCCGCAAAATATTACGTAATTAACTAAAACTTTAGGGGTTAGAACACTACAGTGCCATTTTCACTTTTTTCTTTCATTTTCTTTCTTGGATTGATATTTTATAGATAGTTGCGAAGGCTAATGGGGCTAGGGTTTTTTTAGCCCTAAACTGGTCATTGCGGGGAGCCACCTATCATGGTCTAGGTGGCATTGGGCACATGCGCGAGCAATAGCCTCTTCAGGAGCGGCATCGACCCAACGATGACGCTTCGATAGGAGCATGGCGGCGCGGCGTTGGCCCAAATGTTGGCGGTTACGGGATGGTGTTGAGAACGGCGTGTTAAGGGGCACTTTGGGCGCGCGTGGGAGATGGCTGGCCTCTTCGAGGCACGTGGCGGCAATGGCAACTCTGCGTGCGGTGGTGGTATTGGTTGGCAAGCGCGCACGGTTTGGTCGGCAAAGCACACGGCGCAAAACGACGAGCTCGCGCAGTTCGGTTCGGCCAGCGAGCATGCATGGACTAAGTCATGAGTAGTAATCCCATGTACAGTAAATCAATCTAGAACCCTAATTAGCAAGAAAACCATCTAGGGTCTAGTGAGCAAAAATTAATCTACATGATTAATCTAGTAGCATGTGGATTGAAAAGAGGGAATCCAACGACACACCGTTAGGCCTTAGAGAGACTCATGCTTATAACGTGTTGAATAATAAATTGATCACCATAGATCAATCCCAATGCCAATCAAGAATATTGAGAATACTCGGATAATAGATGAACATAAGATATAGAGGATCTCAACTCTTTTTTCTTTTATTGATTGTAGATTAATTCTCTTGTACAATGGGTGCTATATTTATAGCAAAAACCTCTCATGGGTAGTTTCGAAATTCTGCTACCAAAACCAAGAGTTCGGTTATATCTCAACAAAACCAAGAGTCCAGTTATATCTCAATAGTATTCCCAATTTTCATTACTTCAAAGGCTACATCATTTTTAACTATTTTGCGGTGTGTGTTTTTTTGTGGGGGGGGGGGAGGAGGGCTAAATTGCAACACTACATCTATTAGAGAGTTGTATGCAATTGCATGTAGAGCGGTTATATTGCTTCTATTTGTTCAGGAATATCTAGTGCAATCTCACCTTTCGAAAACAATGTAAGCTAAGGTCTAAACAGTTTTGAACAGTCATTGACCGCCAATTTTGGTTAAAATTGTAGTAAACCATTCTATACAAATGTAAATAAAGACTTTCCATGGACTATTTTTGACCATTTGTAGAATTATTCTTGAACTGGATCCACAATTTGATAACGCTTTCTATTGTTTGATAGAAAATTAGTCAAGTGTAGGCACACACATATCCTTTTTATCTTTCAAAACTACCATACAACAAAAAGGTCAATTTTAATAGGAACAAAGCCATCCACCGTTTCTAAGTCTAGTTAACGTAAGAATACTCACATGTTTCTTTTCCCTAGTTAAGATGGAATTTCTAATGCCATTCCTTTTTCCCCTGATTTACATTGTATTTTCTAACAAAATTTTCTATTTTTTTCTTTCATGGTTGATGTGATAATTTCAGT